>CAUYQU010094088.1:0-92864 GCA_963574635.1 Cheracebus regulus | reverse complement strand
AGCCTTCTCTTCCTGGTTCTTCCCGGAGTTGGAAAAGCTGGGTTGAGAGGGCAAAACAAAAACAAAAAGAAAAACAAAAAACCAAAACAAACAACCAAAAAAGGAATGAAATGGAAGTAGTGTCACACCAGTGTCCAGGCCCAGCCCTGAAAGACTGGCTGTTCTGACCTTTTGAATCTGGAGCACTCAGTCTTGGAACCCAGCCACTGCATTGTGAAGAAGCCCTGTGCGGTGGTCCAAGTGACCAGGCGTGAAAGCTCCCAACCAGTAGCCAGCACTAACCTGCCAGCTGTGTCAGAGCCCTCTGGAAAGAGGGTTTTAGTGGTGCTGCCCAAGCTGAGGCCACATGGAGAGAGATACGCAGTCCCTGCTGAGTCCTGCTCTAAGTACAGATTTGTGAGCAAAACAAATAATTGTTAACTAAATTTTGGGGTGTCTCATTACACAGCAGCATCTGCTTTTCCCAGTGGATTCAGCCCAACATGGTTGGGTCTCCTCCAAGTTCATGGCAGATGGTGGGGGCCATGGTAACCTTCCTCTCTCACCGCTCTCCCTTTACTTTTGTTCTGGTGGCTGGTGACCTGTAGGTCAACTGTGGTCAGTGTTAGGGTGGCCCTGGGCCTCTATGGCAGTTAGGTATTGGGAAAGATCACACACAGTGGGGCCCATGTTGCCCCAACAAGAACAGAACAGAACAGAACGAGCCCTGGCCTCTTGGTTACCTGTTGGCAACAGCTTCCATTCCTTCCACTGGCATACAAGTGGGGCCAAGGTGAGGTTGAAAATGAGTGGTGGCGAGACGCCAAGACTATTATTTTTATTTCTGGACAAAAACATCTGCTTCACACACTGTGTGGCATCACATGAAGAGGGAAGAGAAGCCGGGCACTCAAAGCCCGGCTTTCTGTGCCATACACAAATGAAGACAGCATCTGCTGAGCCTGTGTTGAGCCTGATGCAGTCAACGACTGGGAAACAGGGGCCTCTACTGAACCAGGGGACAAGTAGCCGAAGCATTTAAACAGTCTGATACTTGTTTTTTTGGTACATCAGTTTATTTAAAAAAGCATAGGAAATGAATAAAATGCCACCTAGAAAGTATCTGCAATGAATAAATTATTTCCAGTGAAGCACTGCAGATGCACACACTCCGGTTCTCTAACCTTTACCAAGGCTGTGTCCGGTGGGCGTGTGCTTGTCCCAGTTGACTCTTCCTTAAGACCTTTCCCTTCTGTGCGATGACCACAGCATTGGAGAGCAGTCCTGCGTGTGCTGGCCTTCCCAGTAGGCACGGCAAACCAAGTAGATGGCAGTGGGCTGGCTTGCAGTAGGCTTCAACAAATGGCACTTGACTGTTTCCAGTGACCCTGAAATATTTGACATTGAGTGGGGCCTGGGCTTTAAAGCACAGCCAGGGTCCCACAGGCTGGACCCCTTCACTGAGGCACAGCTTCAGAAAATCCTGGTCTCA
The DNA here is from genome assembly GCA_963574635.1 of Cheracebus regulus. Lineage (NCBI taxonomy): Eukaryota > Metazoa > Chordata > Mammalia > Primates > Pitheciidae > Cheracebus > Cheracebus regulus. The sequence goes on along the minus strand of CAUYQU010094088.1, from coordinate 91,393 downwards.
GGAGCCAGTAACTTGTCAGGAGTTTTGAGCCCTCAGCTGAAGGAAAATAGCCACGTGGAGGTCTGGCATGTAACAGTGATGTGGGTGATGGTGGCAAGTAGCCAGCCTGAAGATGGCCAACCCCACCTTGGGTGGCATGCGGGCACCTAGTCCTGCTTGGATGGGGAAGGTTGGGAATGGAGGGCCAGAGCTCCACGCAGTGACTTCAGGGAGGGGTTCTTCAGTGAGGGAGGAACCCACGGCCCGCCTTTGCCCTTCGTGGAGGGTCAGCACCTCGGCTCACAAGGCCAAGGTGAGGCACCGGGCAGGAACCAGACTTTCAGAAGAGAAAGGTGCATAATTAAATATCCCGTCCTCTGGAAAGTGTTCAAGAGGCCTTGGAGTACACATCATTTAGGAGACTATAAAATTCCTTTCGTTCAGGTCACATGAACAAGTTGAGGTGGTGCCTTTCCAAGGTGAATTCATCGAACACAATGAAGTATTTATTTTTTGAAGGAAGTTTTTGCCACAGAAATATTGAACTTGGGGCTGTGCTGACAAGCTATAGCACAATCCCTCTCCTTACAGATTAAAGCGGGCGCCACAAAGCAAACATCCACAGGCGCTGGGCAGGTAATTGGTATAAACGAGGGTGTGGGGCTGGATGTGTGGTTCACGCCTGTAATCCCAGCACTTTAGGAGACTGAGGCAGGCGGATTGCTTGAGTCCAGGAGTTTGAGACCAGTCTGGGCAACATGATGAAATCCTGTCTCTAGAATAAATACAAAATTAGCTGGGCACGGTGGCAAATGCCTGTGGTCCCAGCTACTTGAGAGGCGGAGGTGGGAGAATCGCTTGAGCCCAGGAGGCAGAGGCTGCAGTGAGCCGAGATTGTGTCACTGCACTGTAGCCTAGGCGGCAGAGTGAGACTCCGTTTCAGATTAAAAAAAAAAACAAGAGGAATGTGAGGACACATTGGTCTCGTGGTCTATTCACCTGATTAGAGATTAATCCCAATCTTTCCTTTTCATTACAAGAAATGCAACTTGTAGGGGCACTGATCAGTAGAAACAAACACTTAGCCTCATTGTGGGAGGTGATAGGGAGTAGTGTGGACTGCGGTGACCTGGTGAAGTGGACACCCCATCTAAAGGCAGAGCTGCTGCCCAGCTCCAGCCAGTTGTTGCTAGGTGAGAATGTGAGTCCCAGCATGGCCAGATCTTCTGATCTGGATTGTTATGAAAAAAATTTGGGCCAGGCATGGTGGCCCACGCCTGAGGCACTTTGGTAGGCAGAGGCAGGAGCATCACCTGAGATCAGGAGTTTGAGACCATCCTGGCCAACACGGTGAAACCCCGTCTCTACTAAAAATAGAAAAATTAGCTGGGTGTGGTGGCAGGTACCTGTAATCCCAGCTACTTGGGAGGCTGAGGCAGGAGAATCACTTGAACCCGGGAGGCTGGAGTTGCAGTGAGCTGAGATTACGTCACTACACTTCAGTCTGGGCAATAGAGCAAAACTCCATATCAAAAAAAAAAAAAAAAGAAAACAACTTTTTTGCAATTTTAAATGTTAGTAACTAATTCTTAAACAGAGACTCTGCAAGCTAAACCAAACATCCCTGTGGGCCAGATCATTTTGTAGCCTCTGCTGTGGGAGTCAGAGGCAGGAAGGTGTTGTAGGCAGAATAACGGAACCCCAAAGATGTCCCTGTCCTAATCCCCTCCTGTGGCTGTGCTGTCTTGCATGGTAAAAGGCTCTTCCAGTGTGATAAAGGATCTTGAGATGGGGAGATGATCCTGGATCTTCCTGGTGGGCTTTGTAAGTGAAAGAGGGAAGTGAGACAGTCAGTGTCACAGTGATGCCATGTGAAAAAAGCTTGACCAGCCACTGGAGCCTAAAAATGCAGCCAACCTCGAGAAGCTGGAAACGGCAAGGAACTGGCTTCTCCCTAGAGCCTTCAGAAGCAGCACAGTTCTGCTTCTTGATTTTCATTCAGAGACATCCATTTTGGAATTCTCATCCCCAAGACTGTAAGATAGTGTGTTGTTTTTAAGCTACCAAGTAATGGGTTTCAGTGGCAACAGAAAACTAATGCAGGGGGCCCCTGTCTGGTATATATTTAAACATTTTTAGAGGATGAGAATATTCTCTAAATTTCTCTTTAAATGTCAAAGTATTGCTGCAGCTGGGAGAACCACACATGGAAACTTGAGGAAATTTCTCTTATTGCTAGGACTGCAGGCCAATGGGATTCAAGATGAATTTCCACAGTGGGATAACCACAAGCCAACCTAGAGAATCAGGAAGTCTCTTATCAAAGCAGATATGCGTCAACGCTGCTCAAATACAGATGCCCTTTTCTGGCTGGAGAGACTGTAAATTATTCCCACCTCCTGGGGGACAGGCACACGTTTATCTAGTGGTTGGTAGAAGTCACATCCCAGGCATCCAAACCAGTTAGCATGAGTTGTTACTAAGTCAGGTGAAAAGAGCTAGGTGGTTATACATTTGATCTCTTAAATGCACAGGACCACCAAATAAATAATAATAAAAAGGCACATTGTCATTTTTATCCCGGGGACCCCAGTGAGAGTAGGGGCCTTAGGTAGGCTCCTCGGAATTGGAACTGTCGTCCTGAAGAGGGCAAGGCTCTGTTTAACACTCTGAATCCAGGGCTCGCTGTGACCCTGTCCTAGGTGACTCAGGCCTCTCTCCTTTCATTACAGGCTGGCTAACCACATAGGCTGAGTTGAGACAGACATGAGCTGTCGTGACTGTATCCAGATCAGAATTCATCATTTTCAATGTCTTGCCCTTAGAATGAGTCCACTGAGCAATGTGAAGTTGGCAGTGTCCAGGAAAACCTCCTGCTGCTCCTTCTGTGTAATTCCTCTTCCGTAGGATCTCTGGTTAGAGACACTGACGGGTGTCTCGGTGCCCTGCTTTATGAAACTCAGTGAAGTCTCTAGCATGGATGAAGTTATTCTGCCAGCCCCACAGGCTCCTGAGTGTTCAGCAAAGGAACACCTGTGTCTTTGCTACTTACATCCCCATTGTTGGGGTGGGAGAAGGTGTACGGTTCACTCTCGGACTCAGGAGGGGAGCAAGGAGGCGGCTCCTCAGTGGTCAACTTCGCAGTTGGGGCCCTGGAGCATACGGCGGGTGGAGAGGGAGGGCGGACCCCCACGGCGCCCGGGAATGGCCGGTAGGTGTCCACCTCCGGCTGGAGGAAGGACCCACCAGAATCCTGCAGCAGATGTCCATACACCATGGTGTCCTCGATGACCGCATACACGTGGGAGTCATTGTCCTTCCGTCCTTTCGGAAACTTTTTTGGCTGCCTCGGCATCTCGGTGTTGATGTTGCCATTGTAGACGCCCACGGCAGGGCCCTTGTTGGTCTTCTTCCTCCTATTTGGAAAAAGGGAACAAGACAGAAGTCAGAAAGGAAAGGATCTCAGATGGCTGCCATTGCTATGGCCCTGCTAGAGCTTGGATTCTTTGGGGTTCTGGCCACGCCTCCCCCAAATCCCTCAAATTGCTCAGCATTTGAAACGGAAACTACTGTCCTCGGTGAACATTTAGAAGGGACCAGATTTTGTCTCCAGGTTTTAAAGTGGAAACAGATCACAGGTGGTAAAAGAGTGGTGTAGACAGGGCACCTCTAACACTATCTGTGCTCAACTCGTTTTTGATAGATGTGGTATCCAGTGGTGGAGACATCTGACAATCCCTTTACCCTCATTTTACCAGAAACAGGCAGCGACCCAGCCCTTCTAACCCATATCAGACTCAGGCATGCCCAGGTCAACCTCCCAGCACTCTCAGTACTTTGCCATAGCTCATGGTTTATCTCTCTTTTGCATGGGAAGAGTTCTGACCATCTAGATTCTAAATGGTGACACACGAGACTCAGGAGGCCAGGTTGCGTCTCAGTTTTCAGCATGAGATGGGGAGAGAGCTCAGCATTAGCAGAGACCCAGCGCCTCAGTAGTCACCTCGAATAGAGGAAAGAGCTAAAAAGAAGACAAAATTCAGGCTGCAGTGCCAGAGTTCTTCAATAATACCATTAGTGTTTGGTTTTTAATGCTCCTTAGTGCTTGGATGTGGACGGGCATTAGCGCTTGCTGCCGTGGAAAACAAAGCTTTGCTCTCCATCTCCATGAACTAAACAGCCAGGAATGCTGACTTTTTAGCCGACCAGTGATGCAAATGGAGGACATTAGCTCAATTAGCGTAATGGACCATATAAGGCACAGGCTGGCAGTGCATAATTGTGGACAGGCTCTCTGTACTTTGCCGAGATAAAAATAAATCTGGTACCTTTAACTTGTAACACTGAGCCTCTGGCCAGGATGATGGGTTCCTAAGGCTCCTGCCTGAAGCCCGGTAATGTTTGTCTCCACTAAAACTCTTGACACGCTGTCCTGATACTGACTGTTTATTTGCCTGAAGACAATCTCTTCAGCTCCCCCGCCCCCATGATCGTCTTGCTCATCACTGTCCCCAGTACCTCAAAGAGTCCTAGTGCCCAGGCGACACTCAGGAAGTACCCGCTTAGTGAACAAGGTGGATGGCATTGTATCGCCTCCTTCTCACCGCACAACCTGTCCGTCCTCCTACACCAGCTTGGGCATGAATGGGCCTTATGCAAACCTGCCAGCCAGCAGCCTCACACAAGCAAGGCCTGTAGTAAGGCTGGGCTGATGATTCTCAGGCCTAAACTGGAGCTGTTTTGAGATGAGGCAAGTGCTGGGTCTCTTTCCTCGTCCAGTTCCCTCCTGATAAGGAAGCTGGGGCCCAATGTGAATGCCACGCTTCCCCAGCTGGGTGGGATATGCCATGCACCCCAGATGGGAAAATTCCCTGAGAGAAACAGTAGCATGGTGTTTTCTTAAAAGAAGTCCTTTTCCCTGATGCGATACAGGTACAGCCGCTTCTCATGGAGAAAAGACCTCCAGCGAGCCGGTCATTCCTCCTCAGCAGAGACATGTGGAGACAGTCTTGTTGTAGACCAGGAATTTCGGTTATTTGCTCTGGTTCACAGTTAATTTTTAAAAAAGAATGTTTTGAGGTTGGCTTTTTGGAAGGTCAAATCATACTAAGGACAATAACTCTCTCCTCTCTCCCATGGCTTTAATCAGAAATAGGAGCAGAATTTAAACAGTTTGGTGGCTGCATGGACTCTGTCAGAGGTCAGCGTTCCTCTTATAAAACAGAAGCTCAGCCAGGTGTGGTGGCTCATGCCTGTAATTCCAACACTTTGGGAGGCCGAGGCGGGAGGATCACTTGGGGTCAGGATTTCAAGACCAACCTGGCCAACAAGGTGAAACCCCATCTCTACAAAAAAAAAAAAAAAAGAAAAAAATTAGCGGGGTGTGGTGGTGCGCACCTGTAGTCCCAGCTACTCAGGAGGCTGAGGAAGGAGAATCACTTGAACCCAGGAGGCAGAGGCTGCAGTGAGCCGAGATCGTACCACTGGCAACAGAGCAAGACTCTGTCTGAAAAATAAATAAATAAACAAAACAGAAGTTTTCTTCCCGAGGGCATGGAAAGAGAGATCGAGGCAGTTAACTGGGTCTTCCTCCTTCTTGGCCATGGGCCCAGCCTCTGTTATATATCTGGAGCCCAATAAACAAGCATAAAACAGTTTGTTTAAGAAACTGTGGGAGAGCAAGCCGGGACAATACACATTTGTTCTCCTTAAGGTGAGAGAGGGAGTAGTTTCAGAGGCGTGGTCTGGCAGAGCCTACGTGAGCATTTTCTTGCCGAGATCACCCCTGCTTGATCAATCTATTGAACAAACAGCAAGCTGCTTGCAGAGGACTTGTGCTAAGGCAGCTGCACCAGGGACTACAGGTGAAAATGTCACATGTGTTTTTTGTCCCTCCTCACCCTCAGGCATGGGATTTTTTTTTTTTTTTTTTCCTGAAAGCATGACTCACATCCAGCAATATTATTTAACATTGATCTTTGGGGGAAAAAATGGGAAGCAAGAAAGCAAAGTCAATAATTAACAATCCACCCAGTCTGTGTGATCTGAGGAGGCGTCAAATCAGATAAAGACCGTAAGAGATTCCACCTACTTCTTTTTCACACAGCAAATGATGAGTCCGAGGGCAAACAGCAGTAAGGCTCCACCTCCCACCACAGCGATGAGGATGACGGTCAAGTCTGTGAGCAGAGACATAAAGAGACAGATGAGAAGGCAGCGGGGATAGCTCTACATTGAACTTGAGGCGTCTCCAAAGGTGGCTGCCATCTTTCCAAAGGGGGAGCGCCATACATGGGGCTCCTCATATCACAAGGTGTTTATTTCCTTTCCTCTTGGATCTGGTCAGCCAATAGTTGACAACTGTGCCCATTCTGGGCCTAACTTTTTAGAGGATGTCAGCTTGCACTTTCTCTCTGAGGAAAAGCCAGCTACTATGTAAGAAGTCTGACTATGCTGAGACCACCATGCTGTGAGGAAGCCCAAGCTAGCCATGTGGGGACTCCACAGGGGAAAAAAACCAACCCAGCCAAAGGTGAGAACCAAGGCCCCAGACATATGTCTCCAGTTGAATTCTCCAGCTCGTCCTCTCTATATGTTCAAGGCTTCTGGCTGGGACCCAGATACCTTGGAGCACAGACGAGCCACATTTCTGTGCCCTGTCTGAATTTCTGACCCATAGATTGTGGGTAAACAAAATGGTTATTGTTTAAGCCACCAAATTTTGGAGTAGTTTGTATGTAGCAATGAACAACTGAAACAAACTGAGGGACCTACCGGATCGACTCCAAAGGCTACTCCTGGCCTAAACCAGGTATGTTCCACCGATTGCCACAGTCTGTCTTGGAGAAGAGAAGAGCAGAGGAGGGTAGGAAAAAGCAGGAAGTCAAAAGTCAGAAGTGAGGCAGCTAAGGGGAGGGTTGTTTCATTTGTGCCATCCTTTTCCTGCAACTGCACAGAGGAAAAGAATAAATCAGAGGGGGACCCTGTACCAAACAGGGATTTGGAATGTCTTACTTGTTCACAAAGAAAACAAACAGTGAGATCCAAAAGAAAGAGGAATGGAAAGAAATGAGAGAAAGTGAATCTAAGGAAGAAAACCCAGGAGGTAACCTGTGAGTGTGGAGAGGTTCCCACGTGTGGCTTTTGGCTCCTACCAGTTCTCTTGTGGCCAACCAGTTGTATAGCTTGGGTGGACCCTCAATCACTCTGAACCCCAGAAAGGGGAAGAGAAAGAAGCAGCCTCCATGGTCCCTTTTGGTTCTGACACTGCGATGCTCTATGACCTTTGCTGAGTAAAGGGCGACATGGCCCCACCACATTCCCTTGCTTCGGTGGTGCCCTTGACTTTGAGGAATAAAGGCAAACTCATCATCCTGGCTTCAAGGCTTCCCACTGAGGGTATTTCATGGATTCCAGTGTTTCACTGAGACTAAATAAAAAGCCATGTACCTGTCAGACTTTTCAAGTCCCCATATTTTAATTCCCGACACTGAATCCCATGATACTTTTATGAGGTAACTATTATTATCTACTCTCTGTAGAGGAGGAACATCACAGGTATGAAGAGACTTCCCTTATGTAAAAGAGAGATGAATGGTAAAAGATGCTGGTAGATTGACTAAAAAAATCCAGGCTGGCCAAAAGAATGCAGCTGAAGGGATGGTGTGTGAGTTCCTGACCCAAAAGTATCAAGAGACCTTATATGCCTCCTCCAGTCTCTTGTGGATCTTTCTGTCTCTGCCATGAAAACAGCCCATGCTGGAGGATAGGAGACGATGTAGAGTCAAGCCGAGTAATCTCAGTTGTCTCAGATAATCTTGGCTGAGCCTCAGCTTTGTGAAAGCACCAAGCTAAGATCAGCAAAGTCTTCTAGCCAACCTGCAACCACCTGCAGGTGCATAAATGAGTGAGCCCAGATAAGTCCAGCTCAGACCAGAATTGCCCAGCCAATGTTGGAGTAATAATAGAGGCTGCTTCTAAGCCTCTATATTCTGGGGTAGTTTGTTATGCAGCACTATTGATGCAATAGCTGACGGATACATGGACAGTCAGGACTCAATCTGTTTCTGGCTTGTCTCCAGGCTTGCTCCCTATCCTTCAGCTGACAATTTTCTGTTTATCACCATCCCCAAAGACCCTGAAGGACCTTACCCACAGTCTTTGGGGTAAGCGTCACCCAGAAGAGCAGGTCTAGCTGCTTGCCGCTCGCGGGGCTGCAGTTAGAGATGTTGACCCAGAAGCTGTGATGGCGGAAGCTTGGCTTGGGAAGCACATCCTCGTCCAGGCTGAAGATCTCCTCGGCCCGGGTACGCTGCTCCTGGATGATCATGAATGCGCGCCCTGTCTGGCAGACCACACCGGTCCGCTCCTTGAAGAAAGTCAGGCAGGCCACCTGATCTCTGGGCACGCTGATGTTCCAGGACACCGAGGTGAGGGATGGCAGGCCCCGGTCCCAGTTGGGGGTCCTCAGGTAGACCTTGCTTTTTGTGTCGGGGGTCACCGTGAAAACGCCTTCCTCTGCAAAAAGGGAGGGGGATCCAGACAGATGCTGTTTCAGTCGGTCAACATTGAGGGGAAAGGGAGCAGCGGAGAACATGAAGTGGAACTGTCCGGAACAGTGCTGTCTAACAGAACTTTTTGCGATGATGGAATTGTTCTAGATCTGCACTGTCTGATAGGGTAGCCACCAGCTGCACATGTCTGCCGAGCCTTGAAATGTGCTCAGCATGACCAAAGAACTGCATTTTAAATTTGTTTCATATCAATTTGTTATTATTAATTATTTTTGAGATGGAGTCTCACTCTGTTGCCCAGGCTGGAGTGCAGTGGCAAAATCTTGGCTCACTGCAACCTCTACCTCTCAGGTTCAAGAAATTCTCCTGCCTTAGCCTCCTGAGTAGCTGGGATTACAGGTGTGCACCACCACACCCGGCTAATTTTTGTATTTTTAGGAGAGACGGAGTTTCACCATGTTGGCCAGGCTGGTCTTGAACTCCTGAGCTCAAGTGATCTGCCCGCCTTGGCCTTCCAAAGTGTTGGGATTACAGGCATGAGCCACTGTACCTGGCCTCGTATTAATTTAAATTCAAATAGTGACACGTGGCTAGCACCACTGTATTGGTCAGTGCAGGAGCAGTCTCAGTCAGAGTAGGTACTCAGGACTTTTGAAAAATCAGGTGAAAAAAACCAGAGCATTTCTGAAGAGAAGCTGGTGGTTATCTCAGCTTCTTTTCAGAAATGCTCTTAACATAGCTACTGCCTTCATCTACTGCCCTGCTCCAGGGTGGGACTGGTATATACTGATTTCTGTTTCAGAGATTAAAATATCTTCAGGTTCTGGGAAGATTTCAAGAACTGCAAAGCTGAAAGAGTTCCTGACATGTCAACTAATCCCTTCCTTACCTTCAGGAGAGATAAATCCCACACATTCCATACTGATGAGAAGGTATCTTATCTGCAAAGACTCCTCAGAAGCAGTTTCTCTGGTAACCTTGGAGATATCAGGCAGCCTGGACTGACCTTAATCTTATGACCAAAGATTATTCTCTCTCCCACTCATACCTCTGAGAATAAGAGTATAAAATAAACACCAAACAAAGGTCTTGGTCCATTTTAAAGTGGCCTCTAACTTAATGTAGCTGTTCTTGGAGCAACTTGTAATGGTGATTGTGACTTTTAAAATCAAGCATGTAGAAGTCACATTGTGAGCCATTTAGGCCTCATTTACTGCCTCAGAACATGGAGACCATGTGCGGCCTCCTGGGAGGGTTGGGTCTGCCGAGCCGTGCTGCTGTGGAACAGGACTCTGGCTCTGGAGAGTCATCTCCCTCCCAACGCTCCTCCCTTTGTGCTCTCTGTACTGCATTCTGAATTGTAAAAGCAGAGCCATAAAAATGTCTGCCTAAGGATTTTTATGTCACTACCTTAAAAATCCAGGACTGGGAAATATTTGGCTATTTCTCATTTATGCCCTGCCTGCTTCCAAAAAAGACTCAAACCTGATTATGTGTTTTGCTGCCTACCAACCATTGCCTCCCACTGTCAGAAACATTTTTCTTATTTCTAATCACGGGAATTTTCCATGCTAGGTTAACGGTAAAGTCAGGATTAGGACTTAACATCTTTCAGATTTCTTGTGCAAGAACCAGCATACTGAGCTATCCCTTCTCTCCAAACTGGCAACTTAATTAAGGTGATCACAAAACTAAAATAAAATGAACACCCAAACTAAGGGGGCATGGAGATGGGGGAGATCCCCCTTACCTTTGAAATAAGGTATAAAGGACACCGCCAGGCCCTGCCTGGAGGCCTCTTGCCGGAAGCTGGGGGCAAAGGTGCGAAGGGTCACCAAGATGTTCTGTTTCACTTGGATCTGCTCGATAGAGCCTCCCGGGCAGAAGGAGCCGAAGTACAGGTCCTGGCCGGGTATGGCACTGGCCACGCGGTAGCTGAAGCTCGTGCTGCAGGGCTTCTCATGAGTATGCTGCTGCAGCTTCTGGGCTGGCACCAGCATCAGGCTGAGCTTGTCCTTGGGCACCAGCAGCTTCCAGGAGAAGTCATGCAGCTCCACGGGCAGCTGGAGGATGTCGCCGGGCACCTGGAGCGGGTAGGACTTCCTCTGGCAATATCGGTGGTCTGTGCAGCCTGGAAGAAGTAGGGCATGGTAGCCACGCACACGCGAGGCCAGAAGGGCACCCTTCCCAGCTCTCCCGACAGCCCGAGGCTGGGCGTCTGCGCGTCGCCTCGCTTTTCCCTGCGATCTCTCTTCTCCCACCTTGCCCTCCACTTCTGGCTCCTCCCTGCACCTCTTCTAGCGTTCCCTCCGCTCTCTCACATTCTTACCATCTGCTAAACTGGCAGACAAACTTCTGGGGAGGATTCAGGGTTGAAATTTCCTCTCCCTTTTTGCTCAAGTTATTTCTTCTGTGTATCTGTGTCTTAGATGCTAAATGTCATGGGGGCAGGGCACAGGTTTCACTCCACCCAGACGTGTGGCCCAGTGTCAGTTCCGGGCAGTGGTTGGATCTGTGAGTGGCATTGCGGGGATCTCAGTTCACTTCTAGTTCTGCCACTTCCTAACAGGGTGATCTTGGGCAGGCTACTTTGCCTCTTGTGACCTTAGCTCTTGCATTTGTAGAGACTTTAAGAGGGCACCTCAGAGGTCAGGGTAGCCCAGCAGGGAGGTGGCTGTTGGTTTACTGGCCTTTAGTGGTCACAGGCTTTTTTTTTTTTTTTTTTTGAGACAGAGTCTCGCTGGGTCGCCAGGCTGGAGTGCAGTGGTGTGATCTTCGCTCACTGCAACCTCCACCTTGCAGGTTCAAGAGATCCTCCTGCCTCAGCCTCCCAAGTAGCTGGGACTACAGGCAAGCACCACCACGCCTGGCTAATTTTTTTTTTTTTTTTTTTTTTTTGTATTTTTAGTAGAAATGAGGTTTCATCATGTTGGCCAGGATGGTCTCAATCTCTTGACCTCGTGATCTGCCCACCTCGGCCTCCTAAAGTGCTGGGATTACAGGTGTGAGCCACCACACCCGGCCCATGAAACAGTTTTTAAGTGACTAGCACATGTCCAGCACTGGTAGGGGCTAACTGGAAGAGAAATGGAATGAGCCAAAGTTATTGACTTCAGGAATTGGGGTCTTGTGTGACAGAAGACAAGAGGGCGGGGAGTGTGGAAGCTGCGGGGATAGGGATGGGAGAGGCGGGGGGAGGCTGAGCAAAGGAGGGGAAGTTTCACAAGGGGAAGAGTGGAAGCCTGGGCAGAGACGTAAGGCTGGACATGGAGCAGTGCCACGCACTTCTGAGGGGTGCAGGCTCCACCTGAGGCTGGTCCCAAAGGGATGTGTCAACACTTGCTCCATTTGCCTCTTGGTCACCTTTGTTCACCTGGACTGTGGGTGGGCATTTTGGATCCTATGACTTACAACCTACCCAGGGAACCCCACTAAGGCAAGGCAGGGAGAGAAGAGCCGTCCACAGCCCGGGACGAATGCACTCATTCAGGGGCGTACTTATGGTTTTTTCCACATTCATCCACAGACGTGTGAGATCGTCACAAAGGAAGGAGATTTTGTGTTTGGAGCCAGATGTCAGGGTGAGGTTGGTACCGCAGGTCCGAGATTCTAGACACACGAAACAGCCAGGGACAAACTTGCGGCTCTGTTTGACAGGCCGTGGCTCGATGGTGAGTGACATGTCTTGCGCGTTACTCAAGTCAACCACGTAGATTTTATCTGAAACCACAAATAGAAAACAGGCATGAAGCATGGATCAGCAGCAACCCCAGGAAATGGCAAAAATGAGTAGAAAACCTCTCCTGAGGAAGAAAACGGTGTATCACATCACGGCTAGATAATGCTGGGAAAAACGTATCATTCAGGCAACAGTGCAATAGCTGTAAAAGAAAGTTAAGAAGAAATAATGGACTTCACTGCAGTAAAAACAGAGAGAAAACAATTATAATGTGGAATAAACACAAATTATAAAAGCAAAAAAGATTAAAACATCTGATGATAGGTGCTATAAAGAACATTAAAGGACAAGGGACACACTGGGAGAAATGTTTGCAATACAGAGTGATGGAACAGCTCACAGAAAAGGAGACAAAAATGACCAAATATTCAAACTACAGAAATTCTTAATGTCCCTTGTGATCAGAAAAAGCAAGTTAAAACAAAGTGTTACTGTATGCCACTCTTCCGATCGGAGGGGCAGGGGGCAGAAATGTAGATATTTGGCCACATGGAAAGCTGGGGAGGCTACCAGAAACAGGAGCTCTCTGACACAGCTGGACGGGGCCGATGGAGGGAGCCTGGAATAGCCTATTACAGGAACATGGGAATTAGTAAAAGTATAAAATCTTGTCTCTTCTGGGAACCAAACAGTGACATGGCCATGTGTGCCCACATTTCACTGCAGCACTGTGATTGTGGAAAACTAGAGACCGCCTTATGCTAGAATAAACTGTGGGGACATTCATGAATGGAGTATTATGCAGCTGTTAAAAAGAATGAGGGAGGCCAGCCGAGGTGGCTCATGCCTGTAATCCCAGCACTTTGTGAGGCCGAGGCAGGCAGATAATTCGAGGTAGGAGTTCGAGACCATCATGGTAAAACCCTGTCTCTAATAAAAACACAAAATTAGTTGGGCGTGGTTATATGTGCCTGTAATTCCAGCACTTGGGAGGTTGAGGCAGGAGAATCGCTTGAACCCAGGAGGTGAAAGTTGCAGTGAGCTGAAATCGTGCCTCTGAACTCCAGCCTGGACGACAGAGCAAGACTCTGTCTCAGGAAAGAGAGAGATTTGGAAACCTAAATATAATATTGTGCAAAACAGCAAGCTGTAGGTAATATGTAGAGTTTGATACAATGCAGATGGCAAAATCTCTCTATGAAGCAAAATACCTATTTATATGTACAGACTCATGTACGCAGATAACAAGAAAAAAGATCTGGAGAGAAATATGACAAATCTGTGACTGTGGTTACCCGAGGGGAGGAGCTTGGGAGTGAAAAAGATTTTAGCTTTGCCTGTATGTAATATTTAAATTTCTAACAAGAACGTATTTACCTATTTCTTATATCATTTGGAAAAACTGTCTGATTATCAGTGATTTCTTTAATTTTGCCATTAGAAATAAATGAATAGCACCAGGCGTGGTGGCTCACACCTGTAATCCCAGCACTTTGGGAAGCTGAGGCAGGTGGATCACTTGAGGTCAAAAGTTCGAGACCAGCCTGGCCAACATGGTGAAACCTTGTCTCTACTAAAAATACAAAAATTAGCCAGGCATGGTGGCGTGCTCCTGTAATCCCAGCTACTCAGGAGGCTGAAGCACAAGAATTGCTTGAACCTGAGAGGTGGAGGTTGCAGTGAGCTAATATCATTCCTTTTTATTCCAGCCTGGGAAACAGAGCAAGACTGTGTAAAAAAAAAAAAAAAAGGGATACTTTTTCAACTCTTTAGAATAGATTACCAGATTACTTTATAAAAAAGTCATTTCACTTTTTAATGTTATCCCTAGAAAGCTCTACACCACAGATGCCTGGGGATCAACTTTTGAATTTCATTCATTCTTCTTTTATTAAAAAAAACCCAGCAGATTAGGAAGGCGCCTGTGGAAAGTGGTGCTATCTTTGCAAGTCAAGGGTGTTGACAATATCACCCCACAGTGCCAGCAAATGAATTCAATTCTAGCTGGGAAAGCTCTGTTTCCCAAAAAGGCCTGCTAAACTTCCTTCTTCCTCATAACAGGAACCATATAATTGGTGGAATTGCTCCTTTTGAACTGGCTGCTGGGGAGCTCAGTGTCTAATTAGAAGCACAGTTAAGAAAATGTTTTATGGCTGTCATATCTGTTAATTGCTTTCTGTAGTTCATGGTGTCTATTTGCCACGTAAATTTTGACATTGTATCCAGTAGTGCTTTAGCTAGATGCCAAGTCTAGAGCTGAAGTACATATTCTAATGCTGCTAACTTAAATATAATTTGATTTAGAAAACAGTCACCTTTTCAATCACCTAGCCCCACATTCACCTCATTTCTTTTCTTTTTTCTTATTTTTTTTTTTGAGGGGGGAGATGGAGTTTCACTGTGTCTCCCATGGCTGAAGTGCGATGGTGTTATCTCAGCGCACCGCAACCTCCACTTCCTGGGTTCAAGCAATTCTCTTGCCCCAGCCTCCTAAGTAGTTGGGATTACAGGCACAAACCACCACACCTGGCTAATTTTTGTATTTTGTTTTTTAGTAAGGACAGCGTTTTGCCATGTTGGCCAGGCTGGTCTCGAACTCTACCCACCTTGGCCTCTCAAAGTGCTGGGATTATAGGAGTGAGCCACTGTGCCCAGCACATTCAGCTCATTTCTTACTGTCCTTCAAAACTCACCTTCATTGTTACCTCCAGGATAGCACCCCCCGACCCTAAAGCCGGCTCAGGAGCCCCTCTGCTTCTGCAGTCCCTGCTTACCTTTATGAAGGCCCAGCCACACACTGCCGTAGTCGCCCCACCCACTCTTCCCTCATTTGCGTCTTTCTAAAACCATGCATGCACATACTTTAAAGCAGAGGTTCTCAGTCTTTATTTTTTATCATTATTTGGGACATGGTCGCACCCTGTCACCAAGGCTGGAGTGCAGTGGCATGATCATGGCTCACTGCAGCTGCAATCTCCCAGGTTCAAGCGATTCTCCTGCTTCTTAACCTCCTGAGTAGCTGAGGCTATAGGTATGTGCTACCATGCCTGGCTAATTCTTTTAAAATTTTTGTAAAGATGGGGTGCCACTATGTTGCCTAGGCTAGTCTTAAACTTCTAAGCTCAAGCGATCCTCCTGCCTTGGCCTCCCGAAGTGTTGGGATTACAGGTGTGAGCCACCGCGCCCGGCCCTCAGCCTTCTGAGCGGGATGGTTCTTTGTTGTGGGCTGTCCTGTGCACAGCGGGATGTTTAGCAGCAACCCTGGCCTCTGCCCACTAGATGCCAGTAGCACATCCCCTCTTCACTGACAACCAAAACATCTCCGGACGTTGTCAGATATGTCCTGGGGGGCAACACTGCTCCCAGTTGAGAACCAGTGGCTTAAAGAATCAAATAGTTTGAGAAGTTTTATTGTGAAAACAAAACTCCCCCCATTCCTTTCCACCACTCTCCAGAACAACAACTTTGAACTCTTTTAGCAACCTATTTATTTATTTATTTTGAGGGAGTCTTGCTTTGCCGCCCAGGCTGGCTGGCATGCAGTGATGTGATCCCAGCTCACTGCAACCTCTGCCTCCCACGTTCAAGCAATTCTTGTGCCTCCGCCTCCAGAACAGCTGGGACCACAGGCATGTGCCACCATGCCTGGCTAATTTTTTTTTTTTTCTGTATTTTTAATAGAGTCGTGGTTTTGCCACGTTGGCCAGGCTGGTCTCAAACTCCTGGCCTCAAGTGGTCAGCCCACCTTAGCCTCTCAAAGTAGCAGGCTCTTTTAAGAATTACCTTCATATCACTCAATAACATGCTTTGTTCCATTGCTGCCTATGGATCTTTCAGTTTCAGGCACTATCTATTGGTTTCCCACTGAGAAAAATATGGCTTTCTCTTCTACACCCCACACCCCCTCCACATCCCACACCCCTCCACATCCCACAGACTAGCGAACACTCACACCACACACACTTCCCATTCCCATTCCCTCATCTTCCTGATAGCGTGACATTTGCAGTTAGATCCTCATTCTGTGTTTGTGTTATCATGGCTATGCTGTGATATTAACAGAGTGTTTAGGTAGTCATACTATAATGCACACTATAATTACTTTTCCTTTCCACACAAAATTTTGTGTTCCCTGGAGTTAATTATTGTCATTTTAATCATTTCCTTAGTTTCTATGTACTTATCAGCAATTTGACACCAAACTCTCTCCCACTTGTATAAATGTCCTTTCAATAAGTTTGAAAACATTAGGTACTTTCTCAACTTCTGAAGAAATCGCACCAGAGCCTTTTCAAGGCTCTAATCTAAGGCGGCTGCTCTTGATCCTGGTGCCCAGGTGTGGTCCTGGGTCTTCTTCACTGTCATCCTGGAATTCCCTTTGCTTCTCTTTTGGACTGGATCCTGGGCTTCCTGGAGCTATCTTTTTCTTTTCTTTGATTTTTACTTTCTTTTTAGGTGAATTACAGCCTTCAGGTGCTTTTTGAGAAAGTATATATGGTCTAAAATGTCTTTATTCTACCTTCATACTTAATTGTTTGGCTTGGTATAAAATTATAGGTTGGAAATAATATTACTTCAGAATTTTGAAGCTCTTGCTTCATTGTTTTATAATACCCAGTGTTGCTGATAATATTTATTGCCAGTTGGTTTCTTCTTCCTCTGTAAAACTTTCTTACCTCTTCTCTGGAAGCTTGCAGGGTCTCTGTGTCCCTGAAGTTCTGAAATTTTACAATATTGTGCCTTGGTATGGGTCTATCCATTGTGTCTGGTGGACCCTTCCAACTGGCAACTCATATTCATCAGTCATGGCAAACGTTCCTGAAGTATTTTTTGATGATTCCCTCTCCTTTATTTTTTCTCTCTAAAACTCCTTTTATTTGGATATTGGGCCTCCCTGACTGGCCCTTGAATTTTATATTTTCTCTTCCTTTCTATCTCGTTAGCTTTTTCTTCACTCCACTTTCTGGGAGATATTTTCATTTTTACCTTTCAGCCCTTTTAACTCTTTCATTTCTGCTAACATATTTTTTAATCTCCAAGAGTTCCTTTGGATTTTCTCCTGAAAGCCATTTTTGAAAATTACAACCTGTTCCTTTTACATAAATGTAGCATCTCTTCTTGTTAACTTGAGGGTCTTGATTGCTGATTTTGTTTTAGCTTTTTCTCCCTCTACAGTCTCTGTTTCCTTCAAGTGGCTTTTCTTCTCATTTGTTTTAGTCTTTGTATTTTTCATTAGCTGTCATCAGATGCCTGGGGATCTATACACTGCTCTTATGGAAAGTGAGGCACTACTGCTATTTGGAATAGCTCTGCTTGTTGATGGGGCTTCTCAGTAGGGTGATATGGCCGGACTGCTTCCTGGGGAGCCCATAACATCAGTATCTTTGGGTCTTTCCTCTTAGGTTGGTCGGATGCCCCCAGAGAACTCATCCTCTACCGAAGGGAAGAAACATACCCATGGGTACCAGCGAAGGAAGGATGGAGCCTCATGTTCAGCTTAGCACCTCCACCTTCAATGTGACTGAGATCTTTGGTTCAGGGACTCTTATCTCTGGAAAAGAAACTTCTCTCTTCTAAGGGAAGAGCAGTTGTCTGGCTGCTTGCTGTCAAGGAGACGATCTGGGGCTCTAGTGGCTCTCCCACCTTAGCCCCACATTTGCCCCCATTTCTGGAGGAGACTTGCTGCCAGTTGTTGAGGCTTTGCAGGATAAAGCAGATTTCTTCTTGGTTTTTCCCACTGTTGCCTTAGGATTCTGCCCTTTCACGTCTGCCGGATCAGTTACCACCTTTCTCCTTTATGAAATGTCATGATATTGTTTCCTTTCCATTTCTTTTTTTCCTTGAATTTTATGTCTTTAAAAATATTTTTTAAAATGGAACCAGGGATAACATGGGGAGAAATGCCAGATATAGGTGACGGGTGGGGGTATGGAGGCAGCAAACCACCTTGCCATGTAAGTACCTTTGTCACAGATTTTCCTATTACTTATTCACGTTCCCACCAGAATGGGTGGCTCTCCATAACTGGTGCATGGCAGAGGATCAATTACTATGTTAAGCTGTTCATCCTCATAATGTCCTTGAGAGGGAGTGTGTAAATCAGCCGAGGCGAAATTATGCTGCAGCGACAAAGGACCCCCAACTCTGAATGGTTAGAATAACAACGGTTTATTTCCCGTTCACCTTACATATCCATTGTGAGCTGGCTGCAGCTCTGGATCACGTCTTCGGAATTCCAGATCCAAGCTGAAGAAGCCTCTATTTGTGACACAGCAGTCTTGTGACAGAGTTTGAAAACGTGAACCACACGATGAGTGCTGAGGCTTCTCTCGGAAGCGACATGCTCACTTCTGTTTACATCTCATTGGCCAGAGCAAACCCACGTGGCCAAGGCTGTGGTCAATGCGGTACCAAGTCCAATCCCCCCTCAGGAGGGGTGGTGAATATTTTAGAACAGAAACTCAATCTAGCCCAGTAGGCACGATCACTCCCATTTCGCAGACAGAGAATCTAAGGCTAGGAAGTGGTAAGACTGGCATTGAAGTGGACATCTTTGTGATTACAAAGGCTGTGCTCTTTCTATGATGCTTACTGCCTCCTTGGACCCAAATGCCTCTCCTCTGGCCTAGCGGCTGCACTGAGGAGACAAGAAATCGGGTGAGTCCTGGGACTGGCTTCATGCCACTCACTTATAGATGACACGCTCATGGAAAAACTCTGCCAGCTGCCATCCAGTTTTAAGATGATAGTGAAGCTGTTCCTTGATGTGCCCTAGAAGTGTATTAAATGTGGTCATGTGCTGGGTCATGTGCCAGCTAATTTTGTATTTTTTGTAGAGGTGGGGTTTCACCATGTTGGTCAGGGTGGTCTCGAACTCCTGACCTCAGGTGATCTGCCCGCCTCAGCCTCCCAAAGTGCTGGGATTACAGGTGTGAGCCACCACACCCAGTCTTCATTTTTTTTTTTTGACAAATAATTTATACATATGTCAGTCATAAAAGAATTGTGAAGTGAAAAAAGAAAAAAGAGAGAAAAAAAGAAAAAAAGAAAAGAAAAAAGAACAATAATTTATACATAATAAAAAACACACATCTTAAGTGTTCAGTGTGATGCATTTGTATAACTTTGTTATATCCACTGTAGCAATCATCCAAAGAAAGATCTAGAATATTCCTATCATCCCAGAGTTTCCTTTGTGCCCTTTTCCAGCAATTCCCCCCAATTTCCCATCCCCTAAAAGGCAACTATTTTCTCATTTCCATCACTGCAGATTCTGGCAGCCCTGGAACTTCATAGAAATGGAATTGTACAGTATGTATTCTTTTGTCTCTGGCTTTTTTTCTCTCTGCAGAATGATGGTTTTTGGGCTCATCCATGTTGTTGTGGATGTCATTCTTTCCCTTGTTATTCCTGAATAGTACTTCATGAATGAGCACATCACATTTGTTTATCCATTTTTCTATTGGTGATTTAGGTTGTTTTCAGTTTTTGACTTCTGTGAATAAGACTGCTATTATTATTCTTTTGCAAGTGTTTGAGTAGACACATAGTTCCCTTTCTCTTGAGTAAACACCTAGGTGGGTCACAGGTAGGTGCTATGCTTTGAATATGGTTTGTTCCCACCCAAATTCACATTGAGGTGTGGTCGGTCCCCAGTGGGGCAATGTTGGGAGGCAGTGACTTTAAGAGGTGATTAGGTTGTTAAAATAGATTAATCTCTTTCTCACAAGACTGGGTTAGTTCCATGGGAGCGGATTAGTTCTCACAAGAGTGGGCTGTTATAAAGCTAGGCTTCCTCTCATGTTTTCATCTTGTTCCCACATGCCCACTTCCCTTGCCACTCCACTGTTATATTATAGCACAGCAAGAGGCTCTCACCAGAAGCTGAGCAGATGCTGGTGCCATGCTTCATGGACTTCCCAGTCACGAGAATTGTGAGCCAAATAAACCTCTTTTCTTTATAAATTGCCTAGTCTCAGGTATTCTGTTATGGCAACAGTAAATGGACTACGAGAATAGGCAAAAGTTTAACTTCATGAGAGTTCCCCAGATAAATCTCCCAGGCAGTCACATTGTTTGACACTCCCACAAGCACTGCATAAGAGTTCTGTTGCCCCCCATTCTCACCATCATTTGATGTTCTCAGTCTTTCTTGTTTTAGCTATTCTAGTGGGTGTGAAATGCTATTGCAGTTTTACAGTTTACATTTCTTTTGGAAATTATTGTATAATAATCAGGTGGACTGTGGTGAGGCAGTTTATTGATTCTGGGGCAAGACAGACCTCCCGTTACGAGGAGGCTCTCTGTAATATCACACTTCATTCCACTTTCTATCTTGCATTTGCATCTCGTTCATTAGTCATTTTACATGTGTTCTTTCCACACTTCTTTTGGTTGGATCTCAAAATAACCCAAGGAACCTGAGGGGTAGACACAGTTAATTTTCCTGCTGCCTACAGAATGTTTTCATATGTGGCTTCAGCAGGCAAAACAGGGTGGAAATGTGCAGCCCTCACCTCTCACAGTTGGGTGTTTTAAATGTGAAATTACCTATTAACATTCATAAATCGATGGCAAGCAAGACAGATCCTTACTCAGTGTGCTCTGTGTGCTTTGACAAGGTGCCTCATCTCACCCTCACAACATGCGGGGAAGGAGGAATGACTATTGTTATTTTACAGCCGAGAAGGCTGTGAATTAACTGCTGTGTTCCCTAATAAAGGGGCAGACCTGTGATCTGGACACAGTTTCCTGCCTTGAAATAATCCCACAGTTTTTCTACAACGTTGCAGATGCCTTCATATAAAAAACATTTGAGCCTGACGTTTAACCCCCACCCCGTACCAAAAGAAAATCCTTCACTATTTAATAGCTATTGACACTGTTTTAAAAGCCACACTGGGGACCTTTGAAGGGATTAGGTTGCCCACTGATGTTTGTTTCATAAAGGCCCTTAATCATTTTTGTGGTATCTATAGAGAGAAATTTCTTTTTTGAAATGGACCCCATGGGAATAAGTCAAAGGCCACAGTACCTATCAACTCTGGCAGGACAAATTTAAGACTCATGGAACACAAGTTACCCAACAACAACAAAAAACAAGAAGCAAAAACAAATCCAGTAATTATTTAAAGGTTCCAGGTAGCTTCTGGAGGTTATAACTGCTTCCACAAGCAGCACCTACCCAGAGTAGTTAACGAAAGCATCCTGTGTAGCACACTGGAAATGCACATCTGCTTGTCGTGTGTGACTCATGATCACCCAGAAGCCCACGGGTTTTGCAGATAATAGTTTGGTATTTTCAGGAAAGCAAATATATTTTCCAAAAGCTAGAGGAGGATGCATAAAGCAGAAGGCTTTCCCTAAAGAGCATAATACAGATGGGTAGAATACTGTACCATTAACTCTTGTAATCATTATCAGCAGGGCCACTTGAACCTTTAGAAATTAAACAAAAAGAGAAACCAGCTGCATGATGAAGGCGGTAATAACACCAGGCATGACATGGTAATATTGTGCTATCAAAAAAGAAAGGAGAGGTTGCATTGTGGAGCACTTGAAAACAAGATTTGCTTGGTGGAGATGAACATGAACTGGCTCTCAGACATCCCTGGGTTGCACACTGTGGGCAGCTTAAGCCATCACTGTTCACACATGTGGTCACAGATGGCCACATCCATTATTCTTCAGTTCCTGAGTAATTGTACATGACTCAACTTAAAACACAGGATGTTTGTGGTCCAGCCATGGAAAAATATTCCCTACAGGAGTTCTTGGGGTCTAGTTTGAACCTACCTGATGTTTCCAGCAAAGTAGAGAGAGGACTGATAGTAGATGGTTTTTTTTGTTTGTTTTTGGACAATTAGATTCAGGATAACATCTGCCTGTTTTTTTGCAGTCCCACTCTGGATAATGAGAGGTTTGGGCTGGCTGGTGCCTCTCACGGCTTTCTCCACCCCTGCCGAGTCCCTGGCTTTGTATGGTTGCCTTTCGGCTTGAGAAGGTCTCTAGGCTCTGTCTTTGCTCTCATTTCTGATGCGCTTCTCCTTGTCTGGCTCCCTAAGCAGCTGCTCTTGTGCGCGCCCCCCTTCACCCTATCCGCCTTGCGCCTTCCGATGGGCCGTGGATTCTTATGGCGGTGCATTTGGCTCTCAAGCCACTTTAGACAGGAGGCTGACTCCTGAGATTGGTGCAACATGGATTTATGGAGGGCCTGGAATGTACCAGAAGCTTTGGCAGGAATAGAAAGAGCAATAAGACAAGATTCCTGCCTGGGAGGGGTTTAGTGAGATGCAGACGTGGAGAGAGAGAAACATGTGATGTATGAAGAATGCAGGCCACTCTCACGTGCACTCCTGGGGTAGTGGCTTTGGTCTGGGTAGTTGTTCCCTGCTTCTGAGGACAAAGGAAGGTCAAGTTAGGGCAATGCCTGGGCTGGACTCAGAGGTGAAGCAGCGAAGGGCTGGCGGCAGACTAGCCCCAGGAGGTTTTCCTCTAGCATTCACAGGAGAAGTAAGGGCAGAGGCCCCCACCCAAAACTCAGTCACCTTGAGGCTCCTCTCTCTCAGCTTCTTTTTCATCTCCAAGGCTAAGAAAGCAGCAGCAGCACATAGAGCTCTTCCTGCGGTAGTAAGCGGCACCCACCATAGGCACAGATGGGGCCTCCTGTGCAGCGTGAGAAGGGCCAGACTCCACTCTGCCCCGAGTCTCAGCCTTGGTATTCCCAACAGCCTGCGGTCCATTCTCCTGCCTCCAACCTCACCACACACCACTGGAACTCCTTCCACGAGCGACTTGCTGCGTCCTACCAGTCATTTCTGGGCCACAGTCTAATCTCTTTGGACAAGCATGTCTTTTCTAACCCTGTATCCTGCCTTGACCTAGAACCCCGTAGGAAACATTTAAAGAGCACTCACTACCTGGCAGGCCCTGTGCTACCTCACATTGTCCTCACAACACCCCCATGAGGACAGTCTTATCACTTCCATTTTACAGATGAGCAACTGGGTCACAAAGAGGTGATGTGACTTGCCCATGGTCAAAGTAAAAGGTGGAAACACATTCAAATCCATGCAGGCCAACTCTAGGTCACTGCCCTTAACCATGGGGCTATGCTGCCTACAATACAAGCTGCCCACAAAAACTTAGTGAATAAGAGAGAATAAAGAATGGGGGGGCTGGGTGTGGTGGCTCACACCTGTAATCCCAGCACTTTGGGAGGTCAAGGTGGGCGGATCACTTGAGTCCAGAAGTTCAAGACCAGCTTGGCCAACATTGTGAAACCCTGTCTCTACTAAAAACACAAAAAATTGCTCTGGGTGATGGCAGGTGCATGTAATCTCAGCTACTCAGGAAAGGCTAAGGCAGGAGAATCGCTTAAACCCAGGAGGTGGAGGTTGCAGTGAGCTGAGAGCTGAGATCATGCCATTACACTCCAGCTTGGGCAACAGAGCGAGACTCTACCTCAAAAAAAAAAAAAGGGTCAGAAAACATGTGGGGACACAGGACTGGCTTCCTTGGGTTAGCCCTTGAAAGATAGGGTCCACGTAGGGATTCAGAGGATCAAGATGAAGCTACCCAGTGATCAGAGTTCTCAGGCAGTCCAGCCCAACCTAAGACTATCCCCAAGATATTTCTGCCACCAAGTCCACTCACTCCTCTAGAAACAGTGCAAAGATAGAGGCCCTGACACTGCTAAACACCTAACGACAGTTATTGCCCTTTAATCTCAGAACTAAATCCATATCCCTCTTGATGCTATTTATAGCACGTTTAACAATTTGATTAGTTTTAGAAATCAACCCAGCTGATGTTACAGTTAACCGAATTAATCAGAGGTTCTAAGCAGCATTCCACCATGATTGAGGTGATAAACAAATCTTCCTGTCTTCTAAACCCCAAACTCGCTCCATTTCTAAATCGTTTTGTGGCTGTTTTCAACATTCTGATTATACGATTGTGACAATGGAGTCATAAAAATGTCTCAATGGACACATACACACACACACTATATACATATGTGTGTGTGTGTGTGTGTGCATGTATACATTTTTTTTTTTGGAGACAGAGTCTCACTCTGTCACCCAGGCTGGAGTGCAGTGGCCCAATCTCGGTTCACTGCAACCTCTGCTTTCTGGGTTCAAGCAATTCTCATACCTCAGCTTCCCAAGTAGCTGGGATTACAGGCTCATATCACACCTGGCTAAGTTTTGAATTTTTTGCAGAGACAGGGTTTCACCATGTAGGCCAGGCTGGTCTCTAACTCCTGACCTCAAGTGATTTGACTGCCTTGGTCTCCCAAAGTGCTGGAATTACAGGCGTGAGCCACCGCACCCGGCCCCCTGTATACATATCTATACACACATATACATACATACATATGGGAGTTTCCAGGGTAGCATCCACTGGGCAATCCTTCTAGTGGATCCCACGCTGCCACTTTTCAGATGCTTATCGGCCCTATAAAACTCAGCAGCACGCCATCCACACTCCTACTTAATTTTTCTGCCTGGCTCTGCCTACTTCCCAGAAGTGAATAATAGCAAAAACAAGAATGAGAATCTGCCCCCTGAACAGTGCTCATCCTCAGCACAGATCAGAAATGTCCTGGTTCCAGACATGATGTGAACTCATTTCTTCCCATCATTGATGAGTCCCAGGAAGAGCCACTCTGAGTTCATTTTATGTCTTTTATCTCAAAATCTGCACTACTCCCCTGAGGGCCAAGACTGGGGTGAGGCAAGCCAGGCATCCAGAGAGCAAAGTTTGAGGAGGTGATCACTCGCAGGGGCTGACCTTGCAGTTACATGACCCTGAGAGTGGGTACCTCCTTAAATATTGCACCCTGGGCACTTTGCGTCACCCTAATCCTGGCCCTGACTCTCCTCCTTTACGTTCGTGGTATCTCGGCAACATTTGTGGAATGATGCTCAATCTAATTCTCATCACGCTAACTGGGCTTCAGGATGGGCCAGAGCACCGGCTCAGGGTTCTGAGCTTGCTCTGCTCTTGACAAGCTGTGTGATGTCAGGCCAGTTCCATAACCTCTCTGAACCTTCTAGTTTCTCATTAGTAAATAAAGATAATTCCCACCTGCCCTACAGAGTTGTAATAAAGATTAGCTGAGATTCTGTACGCGGCATGCCTAACCCAAGATGAAATGCAGGGTGTGGGTCCACAGTAGGGGCAGCTGAGCCATAAAACTGCAAGTTCCCATCATCATTGTTGATGGTGCTGGTGACATCCTCATTCACATTGCCGGGTCTAGACATGAGATCTAGAAAATAACCTATCAATGCCTTTGTTAAAAACAACTTAGCATCTCACATGCAAGACTGCTTTTTATTGTGCTGAAATGGAACTACATACCAGGTGTTCACCAACGAGCCTGTCTTACTGCCTAGCAACCCACTTCCTGAAACTCTTCCAGGGTCCAGAGTCTAAGTGTATGAGAAGCCACAGATGAGAAACAGGAAGGGAGTCTCACCCCAGGCAGAATACCCAGGAAACAACGAAGGCGCTGGAGGAGGAAGGAAAAGGAAAGTGGGGCTCACTTACTGCTTTCATTTTGTGGATGTTGGACCAAAACTTGGAACTGCAGCCGGAGGATCCCTGGGCTTTGGGCATCTTGGTCGCAGCCTTGCAGGGAGAGGTTGAAGTTCCCAGCCATGTTCCCAGGCTGCTTGTCCTCCAGCTTGAACACCTCCGGGTTGGTGGTGGAGCCCGGGATGTAGTACTCAACCCGCTCCTCCTTCCTCTCGCAGTTGGAGAGGTTGAAGTTCAGGAAGGAGACACTGGCCCGCAGGTGTGCAGGAATGACGAACTGCCACGTCATGAGCTCATCCTCAGGGAAGCCTTGTGGGTAGTTGGCAGACATCAGGGTTGCTGAGCCTTCACCCTCAAACACAGACTCGATGATGCACAGACCTATTGGGAGTGGAACCCAAACCAGAAAGAATAGGGAGCAATTAGACCCTGTCTTGGTTGTCTCCAAGGGGGAGGGGGTATAGGAAAAATGATTGCAGTTCTCAGATCCTGAGCAGTGGGTCTGGATACAGTATATTTGAACTTGAGGCAGAAATTGAGAATGCAGACACATCAGTGGTGTGTGAGTAAATATTTAATAACTGATCCAGAGGTGGAGGGAAAAGCTCTAACTTATAGCATCTGCCTACTTCCACAGTGGATGTAAATACTCCCTCCATGGCTGATTTCAAGCTACCACCACAAGGTGACCGAATGTGGAGCCGGGCCATAGCACACCATTTTATTATTCCCTCCGTACAGACACAACACCACGAATAACCCTGAGAGCACAGGCAACAGCAAAATAACTAGGAAGTGATAAGTTTTGAGTATTTATTATCTTTGTTTTTAAAATGAATTATTTAATTATGTTAATTTAATTCTATTTTTTTAAATAACGGATCTGTTTCACATCAGCTCACAAAATGCCTGAACATTTAACAGTCAGCTCTTTACCAGGCACAGTGGCTCATGCCTGTAATCCTAGCATTTTGGGAGGCCAAGGCGGGAGGATCACCTGAGGTCAGGAGTTTGAGACCAACTTGACCAACATGATGAAACCCCGTCTCTACTAAAAATACAAAAAATTAGCCAGGTGTGGTGGCACATGCCTATGGACCCAGCTACTTGGGAGGCTGAGGCAGAAGAATCGCTTGAACCTGGAGGTGGATGTTGGAGTGAGCCAAGACAGCACCACTGCACTCTAGCCTGAGTAACAGAGCGAGACTGTCTCAAAACAAAAAAGAAAAAGCCAGCTTTCATGAGCCAGTGTGAGAGCTCTGCACATCACTGATACGTTTACAGAAAATTCGAGAGAGATGGAAGACAGAGCAAAGAAGTTAGAAATGAAGCAATCATGGTGATCTGTAGAACCAATCCCTTTTCATTTTTTGAAAACAAATACCACATGCAAAAAGGACAAAGAGAGTTATCCCATTTGTTTGATAGAGAAGAGGGGGTTCACACTAGGAATGAGTGACCCATGTCCCTTATAGAAGAGCAAGATCTTCCTTTATGGTATTTGGATTGAATCTTAGAGATTTGTTAACATTTGGCCATTTCTGACCTAGAACAATGATGATTTTGTGTGTTGTAATCTAATCGGACAGTGGGGAGGGCGCTTGCTCACGTTTTATAGATGAGTGGTTCGCAATGCTGAAGCCGGAGACATTTCTGGGGTGGAACCATGGTAGGTATAAGGCCATTTTCACTCCTTCTTGCATCTTGATCCGGGACACAGTGCCATTGCTACAGAAGGTTCCGATCCTGACCACGGTGGCGTCGATTCGACCGCTGATGGAGTGAGTGACTCCATCTGGGCAGCTCTCACCTGGCCCGATCTGCCTCAGGCGAGGGATGGAAAACTGCAGCTCTAAACCAATGCTTTTATGAGCTTTGACGTCCCAGATGAAAGTTCTGTTGAGAGTAGGTAATGACGATGTCGAGGGCTGAAGCTGAACCTCCCCAAAAGGACATGGTCCCGACATACAGTCTGAAAAACAGTCACAAAAGCAATTTTGATCACAGATGCTCCAAGGCCCCACACCGCTCCTCCTTCACTGCTCAGCCCCCTGTAGCAGACTCTTTAACTCCGCCCAGGTGGCCTTTACCAGGCAGGTGCACCCAAGCCCCAGCTGCTTTGAGTCTCCGTGGCCAATGGCTCACAGATGCACCCTCCCTTGGGAAGTGCCTCAGCTTGGGGGAGCTGCCTTGGAACCAGAAAAGCCTGAGAGGTGTTGCAGCCCCTCACCCCCATCCCAAGGGAGAGTTGCTGTCTATAGCCAGTAATAGTCTCATGCAGGAATTAAAAAGTCTGACCTCCTTGCTTCAAGTGACATAACCTGGGCATGCCATTCATACTCTGGGGCTCCCCATGGGGTCAGGCTGAGGCTACTCCAGCTAAAACCACATCTGCGCTCAGCTACATGCCCTGCTCTATCCTGCTTTCCTCACCTGCCCTCAGAAGGGCACTTTCTTGATTAATGACTTAAACAAAAATCCCTGTCTCAGGCTCTGCTTCCAGGTCACCAGACTCGAGACATCTCTTAACTACTGTGGTTTCCAGATTAAGTTCCTGGGGTCCAGTGGGTGAAGCCAGAAGGAGGGCATTTGCAGCGCAGCCTGTGCTATGGGATCTCCTACTTCCCCTGTATTGAGATAGTCACGATTCCACAATTTGTAGAGCACAAAGATCCATCCTTTAAAACTGGTTTTCCCATCAACACATTCATCAACACAGGGAATACACTCTGAATGTGCAACTCCCCTGGATGGCTGGAACCTGGTGGTGCCATTTCTCTTCCTGTGTTGCATTAATGCTGGTATTTTATTATCACTGCAGTTGAATTTCTTTTTTTTAAGGGTAACAGCTAGTGACATCCTTTGATATATTTGTTTCCTAAGCCTTTTAAAACAAACCAAGAAATATTATTATCAAGGAGGAAACAAGAAGAAAGTGAGGGGAAGAAATAGAAAGTTGGCAATGTAACATTCAGGTTTTGTTGTCTTGAGCAGGGAGTATCTGAAAGGTGTGATGGCCTCTGGCCTCTGTAATAATAATTTGTGAAACTTTACTGCTGTTCTATTGGGGTATTTGAAAATATTGTTTACTCAAAACAGAATTATGAAGAATTTCAGAGCAGTTTTGGCTCTCTGAGGTCATCCACGCCAGACCTCTGATTTCTGCAAAGCAGCTGTGGATCCAGGTGACTTGGGCTGGCACTTGCAAGCAAGTACACAGCAATCCCAGATCTCAGGATGAAAGCTCAGGCTGTGTTTGGTCAACCCTTTCTTGCCAATGCACTGTGCTGCCTAACCAGTAAAACAGGGTTAGATAACATGGTGACTAATGTGACTAAAATTAGACTCTGCATGTTGGTAAAGGTAGTACCTATTTTAGGAGCTCATGGAAACTTCATTGTTTATATCAAGCCAACTCTTTCCTTCAAAAACTGACCTTAAGCGATTTTCCACTCACACCTCCAGTGTGCCCAGGGCAACATCAGTTGGCTCTGGCTAGGTTCTGTA
Organism: Cheracebus regulus; assembly: GCA_963574635.1. Classification (NCBI taxonomy): domain Eukaryota; kingdom Metazoa; phylum Chordata; class Mammalia; order Primates; family Pitheciidae; genus Cheracebus; species Cheracebus regulus. The sequence continues at coordinate 62,170 of CAUYQU010094088.1, read as the reverse complement.
CTCATGTGGGAACACTTAACTCTAGTAAGACAGTGGCTCTCAGCTCTGGTTCTACCTACAACTCACCTGCAGGCCATTTAACCACACCTGGACCATCCGAGGGATTCGGATTTAATTCTATATTAAGAATCTGGAGTCAAAAATCCCCAGCTCTCAGCCTCAGCTCTGTCACCAGCCATGTGACACTGCAAGAGTCAGGTTATGAAAGCAATTTTTCATTTGATGCTAAGAGCTTTGTTTTTTAGGTTGGACACACAGGTAAGAGTAGTCAAAATAATCAGCATGCCTCAGAATCTTCTGTACTCTGTCTGGTGCAAACATTCTAAATAACTAAAATGATTCCTGTCCAGAGGTTGGAGAAGTGTTATTTCTGAAGTGATTCACAACTGATTTTCCCCAGCAGATTTCTACTTTCATTAACTGTTTTTTTTTTTTGGAGGTGGGGGTCCTGCTCTGTTGCCCAGGCTGGAGTGCAGTGGCATGATCTCGGCTCACTGTACCCTCTGTCTCCCAGGTTTAAGCGATCCTCCTGCGTAGCTAGGACTATAGGCATGTGCTACCATGCCCTGCCAATTTTTTTTGTTGTTGTTTTTTTAGTAGGGATGGGTTTCACTATGTTGGCCAGGCTGGTCACAAACTCCTGACCTCAGGTGATCCACCTGCTTCGGCCTCCCAGAGTGTTGGGATTACAGGCATGAGCCACCATGCCCAGCCAACTTTCATAGAACTATTCAAGAAGAGATGAGAACAGAGATGTCAAATTTTATCTGATGCTTTCAGAATGATTGTTCAGAAAAGGCAGTGAGGGGCAGGTGGACCACTGGACCTGATTCAGTGTCTAGACTGATTATTTTAGAAATTGATATTTTCATATCATTTTCAAAAGTTGTGAGCATCTGTTTTTACTACATAGTAAACCACGTGGGCATCCTAGGATTGAGAGACTGAATGCATTCAAAGGCTTGACTTGTGAAATGTGTCACTTGTTACATTTTTCCTTTTTCAAAGTGGAAGTCACTTTACTGGTTTAACTGATATAAAAGTAATGTGTACTTATTAAAAACAACAACAACCAAAAGACAAGTGGCTGTGGTGGCGTGTGCCCAGCTACCCCAGGGGCTGAGGTGGGAGGATCACCTGAGCCCAGGAGGTTGAGGCTGCAGTGAGCTGTGGTCATGCCACTGCACTCCAGCCTGGGTGACAGAAAAAAAAAGTGGGGTGGGGGGTTCAGGGAAATGTAGAAAAATAGAAAGAAGAAAATGTCACCTGTTCCCCTCTGCTATCCCCTATAGAAATAGCATAAAGTTAGAATGTTGGAGTTTTGGAGTTTATCCCTCCAGACTTTGGGTTCTGTATGATTATCTGTGCATGTTTGTGTGCATGTATGTAAGTGCACGTGCACATGTGTGTATTTGATAGAGTAGGATCAAACTATATAAACTATTGTCCTACTACAATGTCCTGCATTGTTTTTAATGGAACAAAACTATCTTGGGCATCTTTCTATGCCAAATACACAAACTTACTTCATTCTCTTAGCAGCAACACAGCAGTCCACTCGATTCTTAAATAAATCAACATGCTCTTTAGTTCTGTAAAAGCTTCATTAAAATTTTAATTATAATTGACTTAAACTGATAAATTAACATAGGGGAGAATTGACACTTTAAAAACTTAGTTTTTCTTTTTTTTTTTTTAAATTTTTTTGAGACGAAATCTCACTCTGTCACCCCAGGCTAGAGTGCAATGGCGTGATCTTGGCTCACTGCAACCTCTGCCTCCTGGGTTCAAGTGATTCTCCCACCTCAGCCTCCTGAGTAGCTGGAACTACAGGCATGTGCCACCATGCTTGGCTAATTTTTTGTAAAATTACTTAGTTTTTCTATCAAGGAACATGGCATATCTTTCCATTTATTTAAGTCTTCTCTTTTGTCTTTCAGCAAAATTTTATATTTTGCTTCATATACTTTACGTCTTTATTAAGATAATCTCTATATATTTAATTAGAGATTCTGAAAAATGGTGACTAAGGGCATGCATAATAAGCCTCCTTATGTTATTGCCTGTTTTATTGGTAAGGCTGCCATATCTGATGGTTAAATATGGTATTTGCTCTCAGTTCTTGACAGACACTCTTTACTGAATTAAGAAAACGTCTTTCCATTCCTAATTTACTAAGAGTGTTTTATAAAAGACATTTAAAATCTATGTTCATACTGTTCAGTAAAAATAAAAGAAGACATTTAAAGTCATCTATTCAGATGATGATATACAGTTTTTTCTCTCTAACCTAATAATAATACAAAGCATCACATGAACTGATTTGCTTGCTGGTTTATATATTGTCTATGGCAGATTTCACTCTGTAATAACAGAGTTGAGGAGCTATACTGTTCTGTAGGAAGAAAAAGACATTTAAGGTCATCTATTAGGATGATCATAGGTGTTTTTTTTTCTCTCTAACCTAATAATGCAAAGCATCACATTAACTGAATTGCTAGGTGTTTTACGTATCGTCTATGGCAGATTTCACTGTGTAATAGCAGAGTTCAGGAGCTGCTATGTGATCAACTTGCGGGTTCAAGCGATTCTCTTGCCTCAGCCTCCCAGGTAGATGGGATTATAGGTACCTGCCACCACGCCTGGCTAATTTTTGTATTTTTAGTAGAGACAGGGTTTCCTCATGTTGGCCAGGCTGGTCTGGAACTCCTGACCTCAGAGGATCCGCCTACCTCAGCTTGCCAAAGTGCCGGGATTACAGGTGTGAGCCACTGCGCCCAGCCTCTCCTCAAGCCTCTGATTCTTTTGTCTTCCATGTAATCTAGATGTTTTTAGCACCCGAGATGGAGCATCACAGGCCTGAAGATCTGTAGCTTGTGGGCTTCTGTAGTGCTGGCTGAAGAGCTCATGTGCACAGTGGCTAAGTGCAAAGACTTGAAAGCCAGAGTTCCTGGGTTCTTCTCCTGATCTGGTGCTTCCTAGTTGTGCCCACTTAGGCAAGTTCCTCTCTCTGTGAACTTCTCATAGGGCTGTTTTAAAGGTTAAACACATTAATCTGTGTAAAGCATGTAGAACTCTAACTGGCCACATCAGGGCTAAATTAAAAAGTGTAGTTTCAGAATAGATATTACCTCTCTAGCATTAGAGACTGACTTAGCATGGGAAAGACAGGCAGGAAGGTGCAGAGATGTTTAAAAGATATTGTCAAACAGCTCGCAAGTGCCTACTTACCAATATTTTTCTGGATCTCTATGACAAAGTGGTTCTCTGGATTCTGGCAGCTAAAGGTGAAGACTATTCTTTCTCCAGACTTGATGTGCAATGTGGTTGTAGGTTTTTTAGAAATGATGATGTTACAGGATTTTGCCAGTGGAGTTGGGGTCCCCGGCTTTATGAGAACTGTAATGCTGCTCTCTCGTGGCAGAGCAATCTCGAAAGCTTCTGAAGGAAGAAAGAAAAATGAAGTAGGCAGGATGATTTAGGTCTGCAAACTGCTGTGGTCCGCCCCAGCCCCCACCCCAATCTGGTTCAGAGAGGATCCCCTCTCTGACAACTTTGTTCCTTCCCTCCTTTTCTGAGAAGGAGGATGGTGCAAGGTAACAGTCCTGACCTTAGCAATGAAAAAGAACCCGGACACTGCTGGCTGGTCACTAACATGTGTTTCTTGTTTGCATTATCAATTTTTCTACAAATTGAAAACACTATATCACATTCTCTATGTCTGGAGCAGTACGCTGTTAGAGATCCCACCTGAGCAGTATTAAATAACAACCAGAGTAACCACCACACCTTTTCTCAACATGACTGTAGAACAAACTCTACACACAGAAAGCATCCATCTGTAAGGAGACACAATTATCTGCAAAGAGCTGCTGTCACTTGTCCTGGATGCTTTATATGCCCAGCAAAGACATACATACATAAATACATACGTACGTACATATAGAAGTGGGGGTTAGAAAAACATTTGCAGAAATTAGATATAATCATATTGTATCAATGAACTGGGAAAGTTAGAGTAAAAAAATACTACTATTTCAGATGGGGGTATAGTAAAAACATCTGAGCAAACAATATCAAGCAAGTGTGGTGGTGGTTAGTTTTTTTTTTTTTTTAGACGTAGTCTCGCTCTGTTGCCCAGGCTGGAGTGCAGTGGCACAATCTCGGCTCACTGCAACCTTCACCTCTGGGTTCAAGCAATTCTTCTGCCTCAGCCTCCTGAGTAGCTGGGATTACAGGTATGCACCACCACGCCTGGCTAATTTTGTACTTTTAGTAGAGATGGGGTTTCATCCTGTTGGTCAGGCTGGTCTCGAACCCCTGACCTCATGATCTGCCTGCCTTGGCTTCCCAAAGTGCTGGGATTACAGGCCACCATGCCCGGCTGGCGGTTAGTTATTAAGCAGAATTGTACAAATGTCAGGGTAGGCCTCTGGCTTACAAACAAGCCCCATCTCCTTCCGATTTGCTTTGCTTGATGGATTAAGTGCTCTTAGACAAAGAAGGAAAAGCCACTTTCTCCTTAGCAGCTACTGCCCCTGCCCTATCTTGGGTTCTGATTATGAGTCTCCAGGCAGCTGAGGGTCTGGGAGCAGCAGACGATGGGAGGATAGGCTGTAGGTGAATACTGAGGAGGAAGCCCAGGGGTTCACACAACCACTGTGGTACCGTGTTCTGGTGCAAACAGCTGGTCGGGATCTGTTATCCTGCTGGCACACAAATGGTGCTTGATAAGGAGTTAGTGAATGAATAACAATCTAATCATGAAAAGAATTGATGGGAAGCTTTTGTTTCCCATCTATTCTTTTTTTCCTCCTTTAAAAATTTTATTTTTAAATAATCAACCTTATTGAGAGTAATTTACACACGTTGAAAAGGACCCACTCATTTTAAGAGTTTTGACAAATGTATACACCCATGTGGCCACCACAATCAAGATAGACAAATGTTTTCCTCACCCTCAAAAATTCCCCTGGTGCCCCTCTGCAGGCAACCTCCACTCCAGGTCCCAGAAAACTGTCAGTGAATTTGTCCTGCTCTGGACCTTCATGCAGATGGGCTTGAGTAATCCCCTACCGTACTTTCTCTTTTGTAGCTGGCTGCTTCTGCTCAGCATGCTTGTGAGATTCACCCATGCTGCTGCATGGGTCAGTAGTTTCCTTCTTTTTATTGCTGAGTACTATTCCGTTGACAAAATAGGCCATGATTTATTTATACATGCACCTGCTGAATGACATCTGAGTCCTCTTCAGTGATGGACCAGCCACGTGCTATAATTTTACCAGAACTGCTAGCCTGCACAAGACTGGATGTACTTCTGCCAGCGGCTGTGAGTGGGCACGCTGTATTCCCACAGCTCAGCAGCTGTATGTGATCACACATTTGGATTTCTGTCACCCTCTTTTTGTGCCTCTCTCCATCCTACACTCTGCTCCAGCCCTGCTGGCGAGCCTCTCCTTACAGAGTATGGAAATGGATCTCCCAACCTGTGATATGAAGTGTAAATATTTCCCCTAGTTTATCATTTGCCTTTTGACCTGACTTAGAATGGTTTTTCAGGTATGAACTTTACCCTCTTTGGGCCTCTGTTCCTTCACTGTAAAATGAAGGGGTGAGGCAAGAATAACTCTACACTCCCTGCCAGCTCTGAGCCTATGACCAGTACCTGAGTAACTGGAAGCATACACAACTACTGCCCAGAAGTGACACATCTCTCTGGGCACCAGGGCACCGTCATGGCCAGTTTTATGACTGTTTGCAAGAGTGCTTAGGTTTCCATTTTTGGAGCAAAGCTTCTCATCTTTCTGGTCTCTGCTTGTAACCCTCTCCACCTTAGTCACTGGGTTCAGGCCACCCTGGCCTTCTTTCTTGAACCTACCAATCTCCTTCCCACCTCAGGACCTTTGCACGTGCTGGTCCTGACACCAAAGTGCTTTCTCTAGAAAAAGCTGGCTCCTTTTTGTCATTCCAATCTCAGCACAAAGGTCACATCTTCAAAGTGGCCTTCCCTGACCAGCCCACCTAAAGTGCTCTTCCCCCACCCCCTCAGTCCTCCTGAACCCTGCGCTTCACATCCATCCCTGCCCTAGTCTCCCCAGCAGAGAGTCGTGCCTCCCGGTATCAGAATGTGAGCTCCTACAGGAGGCAGCACGAACTTGGCCTGTATTTTTCAGTGTTAACTCCAGGACCTAGACAGCGCCTGATGCCCACGAGGAGACAAAAAGTTTTAAGCCCCCAAACAGCTCTATATAAAACTATTAGTCTTCATGTTCTTGTCTTCACTGCATTTAATTTCTCATAGACACACCACCATTCACATATTTTCTTTGGGCTAATAAATCCTGGCAACAAAAGGAACTGTGAATCTTTTAATTAATAGCTTGAGAGACAGAATACATTCTCTGAGGCAGCAATTTTATTTACTCAAATGCTTGGTCTTCAAGCAGTGTGGCCATTTAGAATCTTCTGAGGCTGAGGGGTTCTTTAAGACATCAGATTAAAAACGAATCCAGATCTATGTTCTGAAACCCAGTTGCCAGATTTATGTCTGAGCTGTATATTACAACTCCTGTGTTCTTTTTCCGCAATCATAAAAACGCCTGTGTTATTTGTAAAAAAATTCTTGGAGCACCCAGTTTCTCCAGGTTGGGCTAATTCACCATCAAGTGAAGCAGAGTCCAGTCTGAAGCTACAGCCCTCCTAGCTATGTTACCAATTTCTTTCTCATTCCCATTGCCCCTTCTGTCAGGTTTTTTGCCCTTTATTTAAAAATTCCTGCCCCTATGATCATTATTATTGTAAATTATGCCAGACACTAAGCAGAGCTGCTGCGTTGCCTGAGGCGAGCAGTAGGGAGCGGGGATGGAGTATCCGGGGCCATGCAGACTGTGTCGGATGAGGGGACTGTTTTGTATCTTGACTATAGCAGTGATTACACCTTGTATACAAACGCCAAAATTTGTCAAACTGTAGTGCACTTAAAATTGATGATGTTTATTTTATGTAAGCTATACCTTAATAAAAAGAAAAGTGTTCAAAAGATTGTGTTTTTACACAAAGTAGGCATGTAATAAATTAATAAAAGAATAATCATTACCACAGCTAAAATATGGTTTAATAATATTTCAGGGGGAGCCTAGGTATGTACTATTTTAAATCTGTTTCACTTAGATTCAGAGAAGACCAAGGCTGATCTCACCAAAACCTTTCCACTCAGTTCTTCTCCATCGCTTGGCGAGGTCAGTACCCAAAATAATTCTGGGTATATGGTAAGCTATTCTATTACAATGACAGCCAAAGAAAAATGTAATCTCTTTTAGAAATTATTTTATTTTATTCTATTTTATTTGAGACAGAGTTTCCCTCTGTTGCCCAGGCTGGAGAGCCATGGCGTATCTCAGCAACCTCCGCCTTGTGGACTCATGTGATTCTCGTGCCTCAGTCTCCTGAGTAGCTGGGATTACAGGTGCATCACCACGCCCAGCTAATTTTTGTATTTTTAGTAGAGATGTGGTTTTGCCATGTTTGGCCAGGCTGTTTTCAAACTCCTGAAATCACGTGATTCTCCCACCTCGGCCTTTCAAAGTGCTGGGATTATAGATGTGAGCCACTGTGCCTGGCCTAGAAATTCATTTATTAAAGAATTTTGGAAATGATGTAATCATTCAACAAATATTTTCTGGGTTCATAATCTATTCTAGGGACATACTTGGTGCAAATGACTTAATGATAAAAACGGCCAAAGTCCCTCCCCTCAGGGAATTAATAACCTAGACTAAAAGCCTACAAATGGTCTATGATAAAGTTCTAAGCCCTGGTAGGTGTAACAAGGGCTCTGGGAATCTGTACTGGTCTACGGTGAGAGGTAGGGATTTTTTTGGTCCGTGGTGAGAAGTAGGTATTCACTTTTATTTTTTTTCCACATGGAGAGCCCATTGTCCCAACTCTAAGCATTGAATATACCAGTCTTTCATTAATGTCGAATGCTACTTCTGTTTTTTATATATTTTATTTAGGGTCTAAATAACCCACATTTTCATGCAAACTCATTTTGCAATTAAGGAAGATGAAACCTTGTGAGGGTTAAATGACTCACTCTTGGTAAACGTTTAACATCTTAATATACTTCTTCGCCCTGGCTGAGATGATCAATCTAGCACGTTCTACTGCTCAGTAGTTTGTAACTATTCTTTGGTGTACCAGACCAGAGAATTTGGGCTTGAGTAGTCCCCATCTGGTGTCCAGCTCATAGTTCAGAGGAAAAAACTAAGCTGAAGACACATATCAGACAAAGCTGAGTTTAGCCACCTTTGCATCAGGAGGAGATTACTTATATTACAGGCTCTTTTCTAGGGTCATAGGCAAGGACACATCCCTCACATGGCTGCCATTTTTAATGGTCTCCCTCATCCTAAATGATAAATAAGTTAGCTGGAAGGGGTGAACAGGATCAAGAAGATAATGATTCAACTTTATATACTCTTGAAATACGGACTCTCTCCTGACCCCCCACCAATTCTACCACTCTAGAGAAACTTACTTCGCTGCAATAAAAACCGCGGTAAAATCCCCGCTGCTTAAGTAGAGTAACTTGTCAGCTCATTTGATCACAGTTGCTTGGATCACACCTCTTTCTTTTGCCTCTCCAGGATTTTGGTATTTCATTAGTCTAATATTTCAGAAAATCATTACCCAGGTTCAGAGAAACTCAGAAATGCTCCAGATTCTGGTATGATTTTGAGGCCTTATGGGCTGAAAGACATTCAAGCTTTCACTATAGCAGTGCGTGGGCTCCTGGGCTTAGGGCACTTGGAAAAGCTTGCAAGGCACAGGCTTGGACTCCTGAGTCACACACAGCTCTCTTCTTCAGCTGTCCTGCCTCCTGACCTCTCCTTATTAGGACACCTTTGTGAGCATCTGCCTCATCAGCTCCTTCCTGGGCAGGCGGGGTTGGGGAAAGAATTTCCAGTTGTTTAATCATCATTCATTATTCACCATTCATTAATCACTGTATCACACATCTCTGTTATTTCTTCTCCCTGCCATCCTATTTCTTTGCAATTCTCAATTCTAGGGAAGGGAATAAATACTTGTGATAAACACCAGAACATCATTTTTCTCCCAGATCTGTCAAATACAGTTTAAAACACTGGCAAAGTAACTGGCAACCTGTCTAAAATTTGTAAACGAGTTGGAACAAGTTGCCTCAGTTCTGGTGTGGTTGCCTGTGGGACTCGGCTCTCATTCACTTTCTCTGTCCAAGGAAGATGGACTGAGCAGCTCCCAGCCAGGGCTGGGCTCAGCCTGGGCACCAGCAGATATATATTAAGATGCATGGTGCCCTGGAGGAGTGCCCAGGATGCCAAGGGAGACAGAAACCAAGAAGTATAATAGTGAATTATTGTAGCTGATCAGTCACGAATGCATGGGAGTCAGGTTCCACTTATGGCCAAAATAGCCCTGTCCTCTCTTAGGAAGAGGTCATGTTGCAGACAACATTCCACTCTCAACTAGCCCACCAGCTGGTGTTTCCTTCATCCATGGAGCACATCCCTGCTTCTCAGATTGAGCACCAGATAGGCAATGATTTGCTTTTAGAAGCCAGTTTTGCAAAATATATTTTATTAAATTGTGGATGTGTACACCATGAGAATCCCAGGATGTCCAGCAGATTGGCAAATTTATGCCCCCCCTCATATCCACCCCGAGGGGACACACACACCATTTAAATTATTTATCCCAACCTTTATTCCCTGCAGGGAGCAAGTGTTGAATTCACATACGTTGAATGTACATTTGCCTGTCTATCTGTTCATTAGACCCTGCCAGATAGTAATTTTGGATTCCAGGAAGTTCAAGGTACTCTGAAGACATTGAGGGTGTGCTAGCAACCATTGAGGGGTGGTGGTCAAGGAAGGCTTCGCAGAGGAGGCATGACTTAAGATGGGTCTTAAAGAATGGATATGAGTTTGCCAACTAGGAACAGGTGAGATGAGTGTCAGGAAGGATAGATGGAAGGAAGAACAGGTGGAAAGATGCCAAGATAAGAAAATCATGGCTTCTTCCTTGGAACCACTCTAGGGAGTTTGATTTGGCCAGAGTTTGGTTTGGGTGGATAGAGGAGGCTGGCAAAGCGGGAAGGGGCTTGGTTGTTGGCCATGGAGTTTGGGCTTCACCCATTGGGACCAGCACACCTTAGCAGCTTGGTGTGGTGGTGAAGAGTACAGATTCTAGAATCAGAGTGTCTAGAGTCAATTCCTGGCTCTACCACTCACCCAGGTGTGTCTCCTTGGGCAAATTCCTTAGCTTCTCAGTGCCTCACTTTTCTCATCTGCAAACAGGGTAATAATGGAATTCCTGTAAAGCCTAAATGAGTTAATACTTGTAAAGTGCTCAGAATGGTACCAGATAGTCAATCAATATCGGGTGTTACTATTGTTGATGTTGTCAATGATAGCATATCACAACTACTACTAGTAGTGATGGGGCACCATTGAAGGGTGTTAAGCAGACAACTGTAGCAGCAGCTTTGCTCTGAGTCTAAAGCCTACAGTCCTGGCTGCCTGGGTGAGGACTATGTAAGGCAGTCAAGGCACTGAAAAGGCAAACCTTGAGGAAGCAAGTGTGAGTGCCTCTTTAAATTCTGCACACTTTATCTGCCTCACCTTGCCATGGCCCTGGCCCTGATCATTAGCTATTAATAGGCCCTTCTATGTGTTGACTCATGTGACTCCAGCACCCTCACTGAGACTCGGAGAAGTGACCTCACTTCTCCTAGTTTGCTGAGCTCGGGAGGCAGCTGGGGCATTCTGGTTCAACCCTGGCACCTCTGCAGTCTCTACCCCCCCAGGGTACCACACTGAGCTGCCCTCATGGAAGCTGCCAAGGCTGGTCAAGTGACCAGCAGAAGAGGAGAAACTGCTACCATTCTTTCTTTTCTTCCTTTTTTTGTCTCAAGTCTACCCTGGAGGTGACACAAACTGCCATTCTTATTAAGTGAATGCAGTTGTTGACTGATTCCAAGAAGCTGGGAGATACCACCCACAGAATTCATGCTCACAGTGCCTGCGGTGGGAGGGGGGTGCTGCACTGCTATACCACCGAACCTGGAGTCTTCCGAGTCCGGTGGACCTGAGGCAGTGAGGCCTAAAGGCATAGAGAGACAACTGGTTTAGCCACTTGAAGCCCGTGTCACTGACTTGGCCTGGTCCATTTATAGACTGGTAAACTGAGTTGGAAGTCTCACCAACAACAGGAAGGCTACTGATCTGCCTACCTGGGAGTAGTTCATTTCCACCTTCAAGTAAGAAAGAACTAGAACATGCTTTGCCGTTTTGAGGACTAATCATCCTCTCTTGGATGGGAGAAAACCTTTGGAGTCTAGACACCAGGCCTGTCTAAAGAGTAACAACAACAAACATTTAATGATTTCTTCGTATGAACCAGCCTCCCTGCACCTGTTTGATAAGTATTTATAAATTCCCATAACCACTCCATAAAGTAGATTTTAATATTAATCCCCATTGCACAGATGAAGGAACTTGGGCAGGTTAAGTAATGTGCCCAGGCATATATGATTAATAAGAGGTAGGGACAAGTTTTGTGCCTCCGGCTCTGACACCGGCACCTGCAGCATGATAAATGACTCTTCAGCAGAGCTAGCCCCACCTAAAGAATTCCATACATAACCAGGAACTTTCTGATGATGGTGGGTTGTTCTCACCAACAAAGTCAATCCAGGTAGAATAAAGTATTTCCAAGCTGCTGGCTCTCCAGGATATCAAAAGGAAAAGACAATTGTTTTAAATGGTCCAACAGGCACACTGCATTACTGCAAATCCTCCTTCATTTCAAAGTAATTTGTGAGTATAGTTGGAATTTAAGCTTAAGATTTAAATTCCATGGAATATGAATTGTTTGCGGTGTGGTTGTTCTTTGATATTGTTCTTTTTTGGCATTGCCAGTGTAAGGTTCTAAGAAAGAGAACCAGCATGGTGCGGCTGCTGATGGCTCCGCAGCTTTGTGAGTTTTGCCCGGCAGGTGTGGGCATGGGAGGTTAATGTGGCTGAGTTGGTGGCAAAAGAAAAGCAGCCATGATTCTAGAACAAAGCACTGGGAATGAAAGGCCAGTGCCAAGTTTTGGCAGAAAAGCATGTTACAGAAACTCTGGCCTGTAGGACTCACTTCTCTAGGCAGCTGTCAATGAGACTCATGGGAAAATCAGACCCAGGTTTGAGTCAATTTCAACCAGGCTTCTGCTTTGGCGAGGCAGGAAATGCTTCTTCCTAAAAGAGATCCCCACCCTACACACCTGTCCTTCTGGTGTCTGCGCTGTGAAGCCTTTCGTCCATTGGTTTGGAAGTCCAGTAGGACTTGCCAAGGCCTGCCAATTCACCTTTCCCACCCCACTCCTTCCACCTTACTCCCATGGCTGGTTTCAGGAAAGCAGCCTATCAAGACAGCAGGGCAAATCTCTCATTCTCCTTCTGAGAAGTAAAGGGATGTGAAACAATGGCTGCTCACCAGGCACCCCAGAAAGAAGCTGGGGTAAGGGACAGCAGTCAGGCCAAGCCAAGGAAATGCTTTCAGGCTACTGTTGCAGGTCTGGAGAAAGGGATGGGTGGCAGGGCAGGTGACCATCCCATTCTCCAGCCCCAACCGCAGGTGCACCTCCCAACTGAAGATACTGTGCCACAAGTGGCTCCAAGAACTTGCCTGCCATTCTACCATTATAGGCTCTCCAAAGGAAAGGACCACATTAAACACTGCAGTGATCGGTTGACATGCAGGAAGGACTGGACATAGACACCAGTTATCAATAAAGGATGTGGGGAGTGATCAAGCACAACCTCCCACCCACAGTGGGACCGGGGACATGGGACTGCACGGGGAGGTCAGGGCAGGGACGAAGGCCCGAGGGAGTAAGACAAGAGCATGCACGGTGCAGGTGGGAAGTGCAGAGACAACTTGCTGCAAAATGGTGATGAAGGCTGACTCTGGCCACATCTCTGAAGATCATGTTGCCATGAGCTACCATCCAGGCCAGGTGCTGGCATACAAAGAAGAACAAGGCTGGGCTCTGACTTCCAGACTTACATTCAGGGACCTCAGGGCTCAAGAGACAACAGGTTCCCACCCCCTCAGTAAAAGAGACACATAGTTCCCATTAAAATAGTTTACTATTTCCACAGCTCTTAGAATAATTACAGAAGAGAATAAAATTAAGTTCCAATAGCAATGTTAAAGAGAACCATGTGCATGCTTAGTCGATTCATACTTGTTGGAACAGTTTATCAACACAGGGGACTGTTGTGAACATACATTCACTCCCTGCTCTTAATTCCCAAAGTCCTTAGAAAGAACATTATATGCAATGATGCAAATTACTTCTTTTATTTATTTATTTATTTTGAGACGGAGTATTGCTCTTGTTGCGCAGGCTGGAGTGCAATGGCACAATCTCGGCTCACTGCAACCTCCACCTTCTGGATTCAAGTGATTCTCCTACCTCAACTTCCCAAGTAGCTGGGATTACAGGCGCCCATCACCACATCCGGCTAATTTATGTATTTTTAGTAGAGATGGGGTTTCACCATGTTGGCCAGGCTGGTCTGGAACTCCTGACCTCATGTGATCTGCCCACGTTGGCCTCCCAAAGTACTGGGATTACAGGCGTGAACCACCATGCCTGGCCAAGTTATTTATTTTCTAAAGTAACTGAACCATTCCCCAAAAGCAATGCTAGCAGTCCACTATCTGCAGAGCTAATGCTTTGAATCATTTTTCTAAAGGGGTGACAGGTTTGCATAGAACCATCCAAACTCTTCTGTTGCATTTTTCTCTTTTATGATCAAAGACACATGCCACATGAGAGAGGTGGCCCTGTCTGGGTCACAGTCTGGATCACAGTCTGAAGCAAATGGACACATCTGCGTATACACTGCTCTGAGGCTGAGGCCATCTTAAGGCTCCTTGTCAATCCAAAACATGGACGTTAACATTTAATTCCAGATTGAATCACACCATATCGGTGGAGGAATGGTTTCCAAGAGGACCACAGAGGTAAGAAAGTTGCATAATAACAGACTTTGAACATGGGAATTGCAGAATTAAATAACAAATATAACTCAGCTTATGACTACTGTAAGTAATTCATGCAAGATGCTAAAATGCCACAAGGCTACTTTAAATCACATTAACATTTTATGAAATGTTAACAAGATTTATGTTGTTAGACCTTGAAGTGTGAGTCACGAGGATCATGGAAGTCACTGAGGATCACAAGGATGGCTGGAGAAGAATCAAAGGAGTAGATTAAAAACCCACCTGTATGTACACTCAGGGACACACACGAAAAGGCCCACAGTGCCCCTCCCTCACCTGCCAGATGTCTAGAAGTTACTGAATTTCCAGTGTCTTTAGTATTCCCCCAGAGTACCTCATTCCAATGGTCCAACTTTGCCATCATAGATTAAATAGTTATTCAAGTTTTTCTGACACAAAGTCAGCAGGGGGGTGGTTAAACAAGAATCCACACACAAGAGACTTGATGTAAATTCTATTTATACCAAGTTCAAGAAGACAAAACCAATCTGTGCTTGTATAAGTCAGAATAGTGAACCTGGGGTGGGGAAAGCGGGCAGGTGATTAGAAAGGGGCAAGAGAGAAAATTCTGCAGTTCTAGAATGTTCCAAATCTTGATTACAAGACACACACACACACACACACACACACACACACTCATATACACACATATAGACACACAGACACACCTAAAAATCATCTAGCTATACACTTAAGATTTGTGTACTTAAGTCTCAATAAAACAAATTTTTTTTTTTTTTTGGAGACTTAGTCTCATTCTGTCACCCAGGCTACAGAACAGTGGTGTGATCTTGGTTCACTGCAGCTTTAACCTCCCAGGCTCAAGCAATCCTCTCACCTCAGTCTCCTGGGTAGCTGGGACCACCAGCACATGCCACCATGACCAACTAATTTTTTAATTTTTATAGAGATGGGGTATTTCTATGTTGCTCAGACTGGTCTTGAACTCCTGGGCTCAAGCAATCCTCCTGCCTTGGCCGCCCAAAGTGCTGGGATCAGAGGCTTGAGGCAGTGTCTAGACACAATGAAAGAATTCTTCAAACTCAGGAAAACCATTGCTAGCTCTGTGAACTTTCTCTGATGCTGAGAAGCTCCTCTCCTGCCATGCTTCTGGACACGCACCAATCCCCTTTTGAGTCCCTCTTTGTGTCTGTAAGATGCTGGGTACAAGATCTCAACCACAGATGATTCAAAGTCTCTGCCCTCCAGGTACTAGGTTCTCCCAGGGCTTCACGGTTCTTGTTATAACAAATTGTTTTTTGCACAACTCAGAAAATTGAGGAGAAAAACCTGTTGGTCCTTCCTCACGATCTGAACCCGAAGTGCAGTGAGTTATGCTCGGGGGAGTTGCTTACAGGTATTGTTCCCAGGCCTTGTAAGGGGAGGAGCCTCCTTGTGTGTCAAGGTTTCCTTTTTAGCAGAGACAGAGTCTAGCATTAGAAACCAATAGTACGTTCACAAAGCTAGCCATAGAATTATAAGGAATACTTCATTTTTTTTTCTTTTGGTGACAGGGTCTCGTTTTGTTGCTCAGGCTGGAGTGCATTGGCACAATTAAAGCTCACTGTAGCCTTGACCTCCTGGGCTCAAGCAGTCTTCCCATCTCAGTCTCCTGAGTAGCTGGGACCATCAGCACATGCTGCCATGCCTGACTAATATTTAGTTTTGTTTTTGTAGAGACGGGGGTCTTTCTTTGTTGCCCAGGTTGGTCTTTAACTCCTGGGCTCAAGCTTTAGCCTCCCCAAATGCTGGGATTACAGGTGCATGCCATTGTGCCTGGCCTATGCTTCACTTCTTAAAAAAATTTTTTTTATTGTGGTAGAAAAAAAAAACCCAACTCAATAAAATAGAAAAGGAAAAAAAGCACCTACAAATGAACCCTGCAAACATTTCTTTTTGCTTTTTTATTATAGTAAAATATGCATGCACAAACTTTATCATTTCAACCATTTTTAAGTGTGTAGTTCAGAAGCATTGTTGTACAACCCTTTCCACCATCCACTTCCGGAATGTCTTCATTATCCTAAACAGAAACCCTGTGTCCATTAAATAATAACTCTCATCTCTCCCCTCAGCCCTGACATCTAGCATTCTACTTTGTCCCTGTGAATTCCACTGCCAATCTAAGTGGAATCAGACAGTATTTGTCCTTTTGTATCTGGCTTATTTCATTTAGCATAATGTAGGTGAGAATTAATTGCTAATTACTAACTTGGATACTAACCAAAAATTGACTAAAACAACATTGTCTCAAACTCATATATCTTCACAGTAATCCCCTGGATTACTATGGAAGGGAGGGAGAGAAATTTGTTTAAAGAAAAATGATGTTAATAATTAGAAAACATAAAAGATTGCAAAAGGTCATGAAAAATAAGAAGGATTTCCCTGATAAGTGAAAAACTGGTCAGCACTTCATGCAGCCCATTGGCTGCTGCATTCAGGGACCTTACTTTGGTCTCTGTGGACCATGCACTGAATAAGGGACTCTGCTGGGGGCAGGCCTGCGAGAAATGTTCTGACAAGACCGCATTTTTTTGGCAATTGAGAGCCATGTAAGACTCATGCCTGTAATCCCAGCACTTTGGGTGGCCGGAGTGGGTGGATCACCTGAGGTCAGGAGTTCGAGACCAGCCTGGCCAACATGGTGAAACCTTGTCTCTACTAAAACGAATACAAAAATTAGCTGGGCATGGTGGGGCATGCCTGTAATCCAAGCTACTCAGGAGGCTGAGACAGGGGAATCGCTTGAGCCTGGGAGGCGGAGGTTGCAGTGAGCCGAGGTCATACCACTGCACTCCAGCCTGGGCAACAGAGCAAGATTCCATCTCAAAAAAAAAAAAAAAAAAGCCATATAAAAGAAAATGTTTTTACTTGTCTGAACATAAGCCATGAGCTGCTTAAACGAAAAATAAAGTTCAGTTTAAAATGAGCTTTTCCAGAAGGTTATATCTGGCTATTTCTACCTTACCATTCATCATCCCTCAAAGGAAAACACTAGAGACGGGGTGGGGTGGCAGCAGGAAAACGCTTCACTACCAAAGTGTTCAGCTCTAGGTTAGTCCAGCCTGTGGCTCTGAAAATCCACTCATGGGGGAGGAGGAAAAGGCAGCAGGAGGGGAGGTTCTATTAAGACAGAGACCTGTTCTGCAGCCCCCGTCACCTGACCTCACACGAATAATACTCCCTGTCTGTGTGCCTCATCATTTCAGTTCCTTGGCTGGGCCACTGTGGACAAGCCACCTGGCCTCTCTGAACCACAAGTTTCTCATCTGCAGCATTTGGTTAAAAACATCAACTGTGCAGGGCTTTTACAAGCACTGGAATGAGACCATATGTGCAAAGCCAGGCACGTGGCAGGCCCTCAAAGAGTGATGGCCATGGCCCAGTGCGGTGGTCACGCCTGTAATCCCAGTACTTTGGGAGGCCGAGGTGGGCGGATCACGAGGTCAGGAGTTCAAGATCAACCTGGCCAATGTAGTGAAACCCTGTCTCTACTAAAAATACAAAAAAATTAGCCAGTTGTAGTGGCAGGCACCTGTAGTCCCAGCTACTCGGGAGGCTGAGACAGGAGAATCACTTGAACCCAGGGGGCGGAGGTTGTGGTGAGCCGAGATCGCACCGTTGCACTCCAGCCTGGGCAACAAGAGCAAAACTCCGTCTCAAAAAAAAAAAAAAGAAAAGAAAAACAAAAAAAAGAGTGATGGCCATGATCATTACCATTTCTGCAGACAAGGCAGAGCCCCTGAGCCACAGCACCCAGGGGCAGGCAGAATTCTAAGATGCCCTCTAGTGACCCACATCCTTGTAGAATCTCTTCCACTTGAGTGTGGGACGGATGGGATATCACTTGCCTGATCAGGCCATGTTGAATGACACTGTTAACTTTAGGATAGGGAGAGTGTCCTGGGTGGGTCTGGCCTAATTAGCTGAACTCTTTCTTAAAAGAGGTTGGGCTTTTCCTGGAGAAAAGGAGTCGACATGTGAAAGCAATTCAACATAAGAAAGAGTCTCTGTAGCTAGTGTTGAAAATGGAGGGATCCACATGGCAAGGAATGCAGGTGGTCTCTGAAAGCTGAGAGCAGCATTGGTTGAAAGCCAGCAAGGAAAGGGGGACTTCAGACCTACAGCCACAGGAACTGAATTCTGTTATAACCAACATATGTAGAAGAGCACCACAAACTCCTCTTGAGAATGTAGCCTGGCCAACATCTTGATCTCAGCCTTTTGAGACCCTGAGCAAAGAACCCAACCATGCTGTATGTACGTTTCTGGACTTTTTTTTTTTTTTTTTTTTTAAATTTGGAGACAGAGTTTTGCTGTTGTCACCCAAGCTAGAATGCAATGGCTCGATCTCTGCTCACTGCAACCTCCGCCTCCTGGGTTCAAGCAAGCTTCCTCCCTCAGCCTCCCGAGTAGCTGGGATTACAGGCAGGTGTCATCACATCTGGCCAGTTTTTGTATTTTTAGTAGAGATGGGGTTTCACCATGTTGGCCAGGTTTGTCTCAAACTCCTGACCTCAAGTGACCCACCTGCCTCGGCTTCCCAAAGTGCTGGGATTACAGGTGTAAGCCACCATGCCCAGCACATTTCTGGACTTCTGACCTACAGAACTGTGAGCTAACAGGTGTTGTTTTATGACATCAAGTTTCTGGCAATTTAATATACAGCAATAGAAAACCAATAGAGAACCATAGAGAACCTTTTTTTATTTATTTATTTTTTTTTTTGTGAGACAGAATCTTGCTCTTGTCACCCAGGGTAGAGTGCAGTGGCATGATCTCGGCTCACTGCAGCCTCTGCCTCCCAGGTTCAAGTGATTTTCCTGCCTCACTCCCCCGAGTAGCTGGGATTACAGGCCCCTGCCACCATGCCTGGCTAATTTTTGTATTTTTAGTAGAGATGGGGTTTCGTCATGTTGGCCAGGCTGGTCTTGAACTCCTGACCTCGTTATCCACCCACCTCAGCCTCCCAAAGTGCTGGGATTACAGGCGTGAGCCACTGCTCCCAGCCAAGAACTCTTAACTAGATAGGGTACCAGGTAGGGAAAGATGGGGTGGTTTGTAGGACCTGCTGAGCTGCTCAAAGAAAGAAGTGTGGACAAATACAAGGTATTGTTTGGGATGCTGAGCCTCCCCTTCTGAGCTGAATCACCACATGAAAGGTGTTATGTAAGTAAGCCAGCCTTTATGAAAATGTTATATCAACAAGGATGTCTAAAACATTGGATTTACTGTAAAGCTTTAATCTCTAGATGCTGGAAGGTGACAGAAGGGAGGCAAATGAGTGGGTCAGAGACAATGTGATGGTATGGCCAAGAGAGTTTATGGCTGGTCATCTCACCTAGACCTGTGGGCTGAGCTTGAGCCCCAGACAACAACCAGAGATCAAGGAGTAATCCAGTGGGGAGGCTGGCTTTAAAATCCAGAATCCAGAAGAAGTAGGCTGTGTAGGTACCAGCCAAGGCTGAAGGCAGGTGGGAGAGGGCGTCTAGGAATGATGGCAATAATTTAGCAGCTGCCATTTGTTCGGCCTCTGCCATGTGCTGGGCACTTTCTATACATTTTCTTTAGGTAAAACACACACCAAGAAGATACCCAGCTGAGTTTCAAACCCAGGTCTGCCTGATTCCAAGGTCCATGCACCTTCTGCTCCTCAAAGGTCACAGCCTGGGCAGCCTGGGACCAAGTGTTTGTCCTGAACCCCAGCTAGAGAAGAGCAGTGGTTAGAGATGCATTTTAGCGTGAACGATTCAACACTAGCAGCAGAGAGGAGTGCTGGTGCTTTCTGTCCCAAACGCCACTCTGACTGTCCACCTTTCCCTTTATACTAGTGAGGAGGCTGCAGTGGCTCCAGAAAATGTTCTCTAGGTAGGAAAGAGGTTAGCAGCCCTTCATGACTGCTTCCCTAGTGTGGTCCCTCCCTTGCCTATAATGTTGCCTCTCAAAGTCCCCCAAACTCTTCCACATTAATCACAAGCCCTGGGCAATCAATCAGGAACAGCATCTGCTCTTCCTCTCTTTCTGATGTCCTCACCACCTCCATCACTGCCTTTACTTTAGCTGCTCTGGCAGCAGTCCATCCTCTGCTTCACTGTGGTCTGAAGGATGACCACCAGCTGACTCACTTCCCGCCCCGCTCCTTTCTTACTGCCCTGGAAGGACAGATTGCAGCACCCACCCACGGCAGCCAGGGTGTGAGAGGAAGTGACCATTTGGGATGTCAGCCTCCACTAAGTACCCACTGAACAAGGGGAGAAACCCATGTTTTTGAGGCCTTAGATCTACTTGTTTCTTAACTGCAAAGCCCCAACCTCTTGATCACTCAGGGGAATTGACTGGGGAACGTGGCAGTAGTGCCATTCCAGGGGCCAGGGCAGCCAATTAGGAATACATCCCTCAGTTTAAACCTGTTTTAGGGACTAGGGATTAACACTATTTTTATTGTTGCTGTTGTTGTGTCCAGCAATCTTAAAGTGGAGGATGGGAGAGCAAGCCACACAGCCTGAGATGGGAAATAGGTTTCTGAATGAAGCTGTTGCAAATGACCACAAGCCAGGTCAATAATATGATTCCACAGCAAACCAGGCAGCCCGGGATAAACAGATCGGCAACAAAATGCAGCACACTCAGGAGATCTTTGGGGCCAGTCAGACACATGCCATCCTCACCCAGAGGGCCCAGGGCAGTCTCCAGGAGGTGTAATGTCAATGAGGATGGCCATTAAAGACCATTCTCCAAATGACCAACATCAGAAGTTGGTTACCTTTGGAAGGTGTTACGTCAATGAGGAAGGCCATTATGGAAGATACTGTATCAACAAGGATAGTCATAGTGGAAGATACATCCACAAGGATGTACTGCAGTAAGAGGTACTGATGTGAAAGGTGTTGAGTCAATGAGGACAGCCATTAGAAAAGGTGTTCGGCCATCATGATGAAGTTACAGGAACAGGGACAGCCATTATGGAAGGTGTCACGTCAACTAGGATGGTCATTACTGGCAATGAGACAGTGTCAGTGTTGGGACCACCCGGTGATCTTAAGATAAATATGCCAAAAATTCAGGCGTATGAAAAACGAAGTTGAGGCACCAAGACTGCTGAGATGGGTTTTGAGAAGCCTGGCTCCAAAGCACATTGCGTGTGTGGGTGGAAGAAAGAAACAGATGGTTCTTCCTGAAAGGGAGAGACACTGTGGGGCAGAGCACTTTCTACATCGCTTCCTTACAGTAGAAGTTGGCCCTGCTGCTAAGAGCTATTGCCAAGGGAGAAAAAGGAGGCTTGGAACAAGACACAAGCTAGAAAATTTGGAGTAATCAAGAATTTAATTCTCATTAGACTATATTCTGCTTTGCTCTTGTAGGTGGTCTCCAGTTATAAATCAGATATTGACAGATTAACTCTGAATTACATCTTTCCAGATAGTGGGCCAATTAGCAAGTTGTCATTTCAGAGATGGTGGGAGATGCCACTTTAAATATCAAAGAAAACAAAGAAATAAACACTGTGGGGTTATTGGTAATTAATACCAGAGCTATACCTCTGCTCCAGGACCAAACTCAGGGTTTTGTTAATGATGCACCACAGACCTCAGGCATCAGGAGAGTATCTTGTCCTCCTCTTTCTCTTGTCTTGCCTACAGAAGTTTTATTGCAACCTTTATTGCAATTCTTATACCTACATCTTTTGCTGTACTGATTACACTGGGAAGTGTCGCAAAGTCAAATATTGAAAGGCCACATTAGGGAAGAGGGTCTTTGTTGAATCAGAGGGCGCAAGCTCTACCAACTACTTTGTCATTTAGGTTTTTTTAAAACATGCAAAACAGAACTAGGCCAAGCCTCCTAGGCCACCAGTTTGTAGCCCCCTGG
Source organism: Cheracebus regulus (assembly GCA_963574635.1). NCBI lineage: Eukaryota > Metazoa > Chordata > Mammalia > Primates > Pitheciidae > Cheracebus > Cheracebus regulus. The sequence goes on along the minus strand of CAUYQU010094088.1, from coordinate 40,195 downwards.
TTTACATATTTGAATCCCTTCCAGATGGTGAGCCCCTGGAGGGCAAGGGGTAAGGGCACACAGAGCTAGATGCACAAGGGGCCTCCAATATCTACAGAATGAACAGGATTTGTCACCAAAATGAACTTGGACTGGGCTAGATCTGTTCAAGACCTTTTAAGAATTTAGGGGTGTGAAAAACTAAGTTGAGGAACCAAGAATGCTGAGATGGGAGTTTTGAGAGCCCGGCTCCAAAGCACATTGTGCGGGTGGGTGGAAGAAAGAAAGCAGATGGTTCTTCCTGAAAGGGAGAGAGACTGTGGGTCAAAGTACTTTCCTTTTCATGAACCATATTCCGTCCTTACAGTAGAAGCTAGCCCTGCTGCTGAGAGCTATTGCTAAGAAAGAAAGAGGAGGATGGGAACAAAACTCAGCTAGAAAATTTGTGGCAATGAAGCCTTAATCCTCATTCCGCTATATTCTGCTTTGTTCTTACAGATGATCTCCAGTTATCAATCAAATAATAAATCAAATTCTCTAGGCCTGCTCAGTGATAGGCCCTAAAAGTAGATAGGGGAAAAAGAAAAAAACAAACAAACCAAATCACAACAAGTTGCTCTTCATGAAAAGCTGTTCCAAGTCAAGAAGGCATTTTTTGGTCATCAGCGTCTTGATTCCTAGCAACTTAACACTTCTACCGTAACCCTTCTACACAACCAAATTCTTGCAGAAGGTAACATCAGGCTTTTTTGAAGATGGGGTCTATACTTGAGACACTTGTTTTAATGCAACAAAACTAGTGAATGCTATATTCATAACTGGTTTTACATTGTTTTTATTTTTAAAACATTTTAAAGGCAAAACTATGGTGATAGAAGGCAAATCAGTGGTTGCCAGGGGCTAAGGAGTACAGATTTATTGCAAAGGAATCTGGAGGAACTTTGCAGAATGATGGAAACGTTATACCATGCACTTGACAAGACTCATTGAATTACACAATTGATACTAGTGAGTTTGACAGTATATACATTATACCTCAACAGAGCTGAAAAATACTTTTACATTTAGATAAATAATACATGAAGTACAAAATAAAGTCAAACAAAATGTAAAAAGTCATTCTCTTACCCTTGAATCTGGTTCTGCTCCCAAAGGCAACCACTATCACCAGTTTTTGTACACTCTTCCAGAAGTAATCTATGAATATGCAAGTGTGTATTTATATACCATCCCTATTTCATTTGATTTTGCCAAAAGATTGCATGCCATGCTTGACTGTTCTGATCCTTGTGTTTTTCTCTCCATAATATATCTTGGGGGTTACTCCACATCAGTTTACAAAGAGCTACCTCATTCTTCTAAATAGTTGCCTAACATCCCATTGTTTGGCTGTCATGTAATTTACCTAGCCTGCTTCTAACCATGAACATTTAGGTTGTTTCCTGTCTCTAGTGACTAGGGCAAGGAGGGGAAGATGCCAGTGGGACACACCTTCCCACCAGCATTCCAGGTTCCTGCCTGGAACTTAAGTCGTATTCCTGGCAGAGGCAGAGGCCAGTGAGGCTAGAAGAAGTTATGTTGGCTGGGTTTTGTGGTTCATGCCTAGAATTCCAGAACTTTGGGAGGCCAAGGCAGGTGGATCACCTGAGGTTGAGAGTTCAAGACCAGCTTGACCAACGTGGAGAAACCTTGTCTTTACTAAAAATACAAAATTAGCCAGGTGTGGTGGCACATGCCTGTGATCCCAGCTACTCAGAAGCTCAGGCAGGAGAATCACTTGAACCCTGGAGGCGAAGGTAGCGGTGAGCCAAGATTGCACCATTGCATTCCAGCCTAGGCAACAAGAGGGAAACTCTGTCTCAAAAAAAAAAAAAGTTATGTGGAGGGTTTGGCACCATTCTGATTGTGGTGGGCTTCTGCAAGATGACCCAAGCACTGTTTACAACTTGAAAAATGTCTTCTAGGCCAGGTGTGGTGGCTCACGCCTATAATCCTAGCACTTTGGGAGGCCAAGGTGGGCAGATCACCTGAGGTCAGGAGTTTGAGATCAGCCTGGTCAACATGGTGAAACCCCATCTCTACTAAAAAAAACAAAAAAATTACCCGGGCATGGTGGCACATGCTTGTAATCCCAGCTACCCAGGAGGCAGAGGCAGGAGAATTGCTGGAACCTGGGAAGCAGAGGCTGCAATGAGTTGAGATTATGCCACTGCACTCCAGCCTGGGTGACAGAGTGAGACTCTGTCTCAAAGGAAAAAAAGAAAAGAAAAGAAAAGAAAAGAAAAATATTTTCTATGTTCTGTGAAGATAAGAACTTGGCCCTGACAGATATAGCCCAAGGCTGAAGTGCCTGATAAGACTGTCAGAAACTTCCAAGCCAGTTCCAGAGTAATCCTCCATCTCTCAGCACAGATTAAAGGCCAGGGCCCTGCCAGGTTTCCCTCCATGGAGCTCTAGCTCTGGTTTCACAGACAGGCACACACTAGCCCAGTCTTGGCTAATAACACTGGGTCATGAAGATAGCTGCAATCCCCAGGCGACCATTGGGGTGTTTCCACCCCCATCTCAAGTGTAACTGGGCATGACACTAAGTTGTCATAAAACTGGACCAGTCAGTTCCTTGGCTAACAGGAAATTCATGTGTCTGCAGGCACTTGGCTCACAAAAGAGTTTTCAAAAACTTGTTCTGGTGTCTTTTCGAATAACTTCATACAGCTTTTCACCGAGCAGCTTCACTTCTAGGAATTTCTTCCACAGGTATCCTTATATGAGCCCAAAGTCGACTGCACTGGGATAGTAACCCAAGCACAGTGTGTAGAAAGCAAGAGTTTGAAACAATCCTAATGTGTCCCACTAGAGACCTGGTTATACAGATTACGAGAGCCTATAATTTTGGTCTAGGTTGTCTGCCTATTGAATATCAAAATGTTCTTCTTGGGCCTGATTCAAATAATCAAAGTGTCTGTTTTGTATTGCTATAAAGGAATGCCTAAGGCTGGGTAATTGATAAAGAAAAGAGGTTTTGCTGGGCCCGGTGGCTCACAGTTATAATCCTGGCACTTTGGGAGGTTGAGGCTGAGTTGGGTGGATCACCTAAGGTCAAGAGTTCGAGACCAGCCTGGACAACATGGTGAAACTCTGTTTCTACTAAAAATACAAAAATTAAAAATTAGCCGGGTAAGGTGGCAGGCGCCTGTAATCCCAGCTACTCAGGAGGCTGAGGCAGGAGAATCGCTTGTACCCAGGAGGCGGTAATTGCAGTGCGCTGAGATCACAACACTGTACTCTAGCCTGGGCAATAGAGCTTAAAACTTTGTCTCAAAATAAAAAAAGAGAAGAGGTTTATTTAGCTCATGGTTCTGCTGGCTAAAAGGTTCAAGACTGAGCATCTGATGAGGGCTTCAGGCTGCTTCCACTCAGGGCAGAAGGCAAAGGGGAGCTGCTGTGCAGAGATGACATAGCGAAAGAAGAAGCAAGGGCAGGGGCTTCATGATGGGCTCTTTTTAGCAACCAGCTCTCTTGGAAACTAACAGTTAAGAACCCACTCACCCCTGAGGGATCCACCCTCATGACCCAACACTTCCCACTAGGCCCCACCTCCAGCACTGGGGATCAAATTTCAACATGAGATTTGGAGGAAACAATCATCCAAACTACAGCACAAAGTCATGACAATTCTCACTAACTGAGGAATTTGTTCTAGGCCAGACTAGCGCACACATCATTTCATTCAGGCCTCCAGCCAGCCTCAGGGTGCTGCTGTCCCTACAGGTTGAGCAACTTGCCCAGCTCACCTGGTTAATAAGCAGTGGAGTCAGGATTTGAACCAAGCATTGACCAACTCCAAAGCCTGTCTGAATGAGGCTGTCTCCAAAAAGCTGGAAGGGCAACTCTGAGCCCATGAGGTCTTTGGCTCCAGTCCTTCCATTTCTCTGCCCTCCTCCCTCTACCAATTTCCAGCTGGGAAGCTGAGCCGTTTGGGATGTGCAGTCTGAGGACATGGGGAATGCAGCAGTGAGCAAGAACTCAGAAGCAGTGACTCAGAGAGCCTGATGTTTGTATCCTTGGAGATCGCCTAGGATGCAACTCCAGTGAGACTTGTCCGCAGGGCAGTTGACGTGAAGACAGCCCATCAACACAGTCTGAACCCTCCTGACACTGTCCCTTGGCAGACTCCAGAAAAGCACAGACTTCCAGTATGAGCAGTAGCAGATAATAACTCATCCCACCAGGTTGTTTGGTTCTTGGTGGGATGTGTGCCTCTCCACTGTGGCTGGTGGCCACTCTGTGTAGGAATCGAGTGTCTACCTGGGTCCAAGAGAGGCCATGAGTCCTTCAAACTCAGGAGGGGCTTCATCTTACCACCTCCACATTCTCTGTGATGTCCCAGAAACTGCTTGCCTGCTCTAAGTTGTTCTTGGGGTTAAACATTGTTTTAGCCAAACATCCTTGTTTGAGATGGCCAGATGTTCCTACCTTCAGGTCAGTAACAGAAGATAAGGCATCTGTTTGGATGCATATGGCATGTGCCTGGATGTACACCATTCTAGCTCAGCTCCCAGCTGGACCACACATCATCAAGAATTGCAGAAGCCCTCTCATGGCTCCAGTGGTTTTGTGACATGGCAAATGCCAAGGAAGTAGGCAGATCCAAAATAAAGACAACAGCTCGACTTCAACTCTATACAATCTTTGGACTGAGGGAGTTGATAAAACTTGTTTCTGGAGACTGTATTTACCCAGGCAAAGGCAGCAGATTGTCACTTCGTACATTTTTGCATTTGGCACATTTCACCCAGAACCTTTGATCTTCTGTCATTGAGGGTAGGATCATTTGTACTTCCTTTAAAACTTGAAGTGACTGCCATCTGTGCTCAAGGAATAGTTTTAATTTTCTTTTTCAAGACATTCCCAAATTTACTATTTGAGAATATTCACACCTTGAGGGGAGGCATTTACTGGCCTTGCAGTCCTATTACCGAGCTGGGTTCTGGAGTCATACTCCCGGTGCTGCCAGCTCAGCATTGTTACACACCAGCTAGGTGCCCTGGCAAGTCACGTCACCTCTCCAGGCTTACTAACAGGAGGTTAGTAAGAGTACTTGCTTGAGGATGGAGAGCTAAATGACACGCAGACCAACTCAAGACCACCTCCCTCATTTACATTCTCTCAGGAGAAAATCGCTTCATTTTTATCGTAGAGTGCTGTAGAACTTAAGTTTCATCTATCAAAGTTACTTTTGGCCGATGTCTATTTCAGAAATATGTATGTTTACATCTCCTCAACACATGTTAAAGAAAATTATGTTCAGAAAGTCTTGACTTCTATTCCAAATACAATAGGATCAAGAATGTCAGGATCTGGCTGGCACAGTGGCTCATGCCTATAATCCCAGCACTTTGTGAAAGCGAGGCAGGTGGATTGCTTGAGGCCAGGAGTTTGAGGCCAGCCTGGCCAACATGGTGAAACCCCACCTCCACTAAAAATACAAAAATTAGCTGCTCATGGTGGGGCACACCTGTAATCTCAGCTACTCGAGAGGCTGAGGCATGAGAATCACTTGAACCCACGAAGTGGAGGTTGAAGTGAGCTGAGATCATGTCACTGCACTCCAGCCTGGGTGACAGAGTGAGACTCCATCTCAAAAAAAAAAATAAAAAGAATATCAGGATCAAGTATCAACAAAGGGAGGTGCCCTATGTTACTGCATACAAAGCAACTGTTTGCAAACAACCAACTAAATGGTTTGGTAGTCCTCAAATGATGTCTTATGCACTTCATGCTTAACGGGATTGATTAATTATATAAGGATATCTTCCTGTGTTTCATCACGCTTTCAGAAACTGTTAGAGATTTTGCATCGCTGTGCAGTGGGTTGCTATAATTTTTCCCACGTGAAATAATGAGATGTATGGTGTTGCTTAGTGTTTTCATGCAGGATGTCTGTTTTTCAGGAATAGATTACTGATGTTAATCAGAATATGCCTATGTGCAAAACCCTCAGAGGAGTGGCTGGCACCGCAAATGCTCAATGTGTTGGCTATTACAAGTAGCAGTAGTAGTTTATACTTTTAAGAACTGATGGACCAGACACAAACCCAAGGCTACAAAGAGGTGAGGGAAGGAATTGGCTATCCTCACCTAGTTGTCTAGAATGCTGCCAGCTGCCCGGGAGATGATGGGCAAATTACAAGGTTGTGGGAAGTGGTTTGAAATAATTTGATTGCGGCATAATTTTTATAATTTAGAATGATAATTAAGGGGTATGAACATTTCTTCTTTTTTGAGACAAAGTCTTGCTCTGTTGCCCAGGCTGGGGTGCAGTGGCATAATCTCGGCTTACTGCAACCTCTGTCCTCTGGGTTCAAGTGATTCTCATGCCTCAGTGTCTCAAGTAGGTGGGATTACAGGTGCTCACCACCATGTCCGGCTAATTTTTGTATTTTTTAGTACAGACGTTGTTTCACCATGTTGACCAGCCTGGTCTTGAACTCCTAACCTCAGGTGATCCGACCCCTTCACCTTCCCAAAGTGCTGGTATTACAGGCGTGAGCCACCCCGCCTGGCTGGGTATAAACTTTCTTAACCACCAAGGCAGAGAACCCTAGCCACAGGTCCTCCACATCAGTAGTCTTATCATCTCCCACTGTCCCACCCACCCTGATCTCAATCAGGGGTCTTTCTGACCAGCAGACTCTTCTCCCTTCCCACTTCCCACCTCACCTTGTGCCATCCAAACCCAGGTCAGCAATGCTAGACAAAAATGCAGGTGAGGCTTGTGTTATAAGCCAAGGGACTCAGTTCTGTTTTCTTTTGGCAAAAAAAAAAAAAAAAAAAACCACTGGTGAGCTATTAGTAACATCTAGCTAGGGTGGTGCTTCTAAGACTCTTGAGAATCTACCAACACTGTCCAGATCCTATTTGCCAAAGTGGAGAAAGGATAATGCTTCTTCCACAGATGCTGGTGAAACAACAATGAGGAGAGCCTGGGAGAATGTGAGAAACAGGCACTAACACATCGATGGCTGGGGAGTGCACCAGGACAGGCTCTCCGCAGGCAACAGGAAATACTCATCCAATGTCCTAAGAGCCTCTCTACCCTTCACCCGAGCAGCGCTGCTTCCAGAGCTGTAGCTGGACAAAATAGTGAAGAGTGTGCAGAGCAGCACAGCCAAAGAACACATTCTTAGATATATCAAAACGGGATAATCCAGTTCATACTATTTTATAACCTCGGCAACATGATGATAATGGTTCACTCCTTTGTGTCATTTTCTAATCTGTGCTACGTAATTTCAAGTGCCTTTTCGCTGAATAAGACCTATTAAAATTGATACAAGTAATGTTGTTGGACATGTTCTATTTTTAATAGGAAAAACTGGAAGCAACCTAAATGTCCAACAATTGGGGACTGGTTAAAGCCGTACAATGGGATGCTCCCAGTTTTGGTTTGTGTACATGAGCGTGCATGTGCACACAATGAGGAGGCTGCATCAAAGTGAATAAGGCAGTTTGCTTATAGATAATTTTTTTCCATTTTGGTTATATTTACTGCCACTTTTTCTACAATAACCATATGCTACTTAAAATATCTTAATTATTAACTTCCTTCACCCACATTGATAGCCAGGGAGAACGCCCAGAAGAGTGTGTGTGTATACATGCAAGGTATGCAACCATCACAGATGAAATGGCAGCATCTGAGGTGAGCCCTGGGGCTAACATGTCTGACTCCACGTCATGCCAATCTGTGGGGATGTCGGGGAGGAGTTGGGGAGGCTCATCAGCCCTGTCAGTTACACATTCCAGACAGCCAGTAGTTCCTCATTTGAATCGGAAATATAATGAACACCCACATTCACCCAGGGTGTGTAAACACATCATTGGATCTGTCTGCTCACATTTTTGGCAAGAAACAGTGGTGGCAGGATTGGGGTCATTGACCCAGATCCTGGTATCTGAGTGGTTCTTAGAAAGCAACCAAATTGAGGTTTTCAAAAGGCTGTAATCCCAAAGTAACTAGTGTTTCACTCCCGGAAATGGAGGAGTTGGTGGCTATACCTAAGTCACACCAAGACACAAACTTTCCTTTACTCTTCAGCTCTGCAGTTACACTAAGTTCATTTTTACTCTGCTGAGTATTTCCTTGTTAAGAGACTTCCCAGATTTATAAAACAAATCCACTGTGCCAGGACTCTGGCTTTCTCTATCCTTTCAGGACAGACTCCAGGAACTTCTCAAAGGCCTTTCCAGTTAGATCGTCAAGACTACAGGCAACTGCTCCAACCACAAAAGCTCTCAATTGAGCCTGATGTGGCCTCAAAGGGCCAGTTTCTGAGACCATAGGGAGAAACTTAAGCAAGTGAAAGGGAAAGGTCCTAGGCTTTTACGTATTTATATATTGGACCACGAGACAGGGCTCAGCCAGTCAAGGACTTCCTGGAAGGGACTCCATTGGAGCTACTCATGACCAAAATGGCAGCCTCCCCAGATCACAGGGAGAAATGAGACCAAGAACAGAGGCTCTCATTATTAGCAATGGCTTGATTTACACCCTATTCTTACGGGAGGAGTTCTCCACTGTTATCACAGGAAGCCAAAAATGTCTCAAACAATTCCCAGAGTTTCAATACAGCTCCAAGACTGGTAGGCACACATTTTTCTCAGCACACATTTACACATATTTTCACTTCCTTTTTATTCTTAAACTAATTATTTTTTATTCAAAGAGAATCTTGAAAATTCAGTCCTAAGAAATTATAGTAAATATTCATCGGCCAGGAGCAGTGGCTCACACCTGTAATCCCAGCACTTTGGGAGGCCCAGGTGGGAGAATCACTTGAGCTCAGGAGTTTGAGACCAGCTGGGTAACATAGTGAGACCCTGTCTCTAATATATATATAGTTCATGCTGCGGTTTAAATGAGGTTTTAAATTTTCTATCTATTATGCAGTAATATGTCACCTGATGTTGGAGAATGAACCAGGAAGCATTCCTGGAGCTTATATTGATAGTTTCAAGCTCCTGTCTTGCATTTGTAATGATGGCAGTCACCGGGACGCCCAAGTTCAACCTCACCTGTGTCCTTTATTCCTTAATCTAATTTACCTACCTCAAACACAAACCCACCTTAAATGCAGCAAAGGGAGTCAAACCCGCACGGCTTCTTGGAGCACTCTATTTAAAAAACACAAAACCTGTACTAATCTCGCAAAACCTGTACTAGCCTCACATCAAGTTCTTACATGACGAAACCAGGTTATTTACTAGGTTCTAATACTTCCAGGGCCCACAGAACATTTCCTGGCTGGCACAGGTCGCTGGGACGTGACGGTCCCTTCCTCCAACCAGAACAACTCAAACTTTACACACATCCCTGGAACAACAGCCTCCTGCCGTTGTCCACCGCCCGCAAGTGCGAGGGGCGCGGGAATGTCCAGCCTCTGTGGCGACGCAAATGCCTGGCGGCTTTCTCTGGGACGCCTAAAAGAAATCTGGGCGCTTTCACTTTCGCATTAATGCTTTTCAACTTTAGGAGATGGGGAAGGAAGCGCGCGGACGGGAAAAAGGGGATCTGGCGGGAAATATGCGGGCCTGAAAGCACTTTTCTTGCATCTTCTCCCTGGACCAGGCAAGGAGGTAGAGGGCAAGCCTGGAGAGAAAAGACCTCTTCCACACCCTGCCTGAGTGTCCTCAAGAACCCCGGCAAAGACCCCAGGGCGCACGGCGAGCCATGTTGGACCTGTGGCCTGGGCTCAGCTCCGGGGCACTCCTTTTTCCGCCTTCTCGGCCAGCTCCGGCCTTATTCTCCGGGACCAGGAGGCTCCCGGATCGGGGACACGCTCACGTGCCGAGGGCAAGGTTGACTCCAGGAGGTGAAGGCCAACGCGCCCGACGCGGCGCGAGCAGGAGCCGGACAGTCCCTGGGACCCGGAGCCACCTGCGCGTTTTGACTCCGCCGCCCCCGCCCTCCCCGCACCCTCGCACCCTGCGTCCCTCCGCCGCATCCCCGCCCGGAGTCGGCTGGCTGGCTAGTTTACCACTCCGCGCCACCCGCGTCCATAGCCCGGCACTCACCTGCCCCGCGCGGCAGGCGCGCCGCACCCAGTAGCAGGACCCCAAGCAGTGCGATCGTGACCCCGCAGTTCAGGCCGGCCATGGCTTCGGGAGGCCTCGGCCTCGGTGGAGAAAGCAACTGTGATTCGTGGCTCGGAGCGGCGGCCGCAGGCGCCCAAGCCCGGCGCAGCTGCGCTCCGCCCCGGCTCGCTTACCTGCGCACGGGAGGACCGGCCCGACCCCGCCCTGCGCAGCCGGAGCGCGAGCTGACCTGGCGCGTCCCTCCTCTCTCTCCTCCTCCTCTTCCTGCCTCAGCCACCGCCTCTCCTGCCCAGAGTGCAGGGCTCCTGGGGTCGAGTTGCTGGGTCCCCTCTACTTCCCATTGCGGCGTTGCGGCTGACTTGTCCCCATCTTTCCGGGCTTAATCCTCCTTCCCAAGTCTGAGAATGATCAGGTCTCTTTGCCCAGAGTCACGAAGGTCGCCCACAGAGGAAGCCAGTCTACCTTCCCTTTTCTGTCCAGGAGACAAAGGCGCCTCGTTTTGGCGGAGAAACATATTTGGGGGCCACCCAAGCCCTCGATCCTCTGCTACCTGACTTGGCCAGAGGTCTACTGGACTTTAAAGCCGGTGGTGCTACAGCTACTGTTTGCAGGGGAGTGAGCCTGCAGCCTACGCCACACAGATCACCTGCAGTACTTCTAGACAGATAACCTGGGTCTCCAGGGTAGCTAGTAAATTAGAGGCAGATACACCCCTTTGTTGAATTGTGTGTAGAGTAGTATGTGTCCCTTCACTGAGCTGTGGATGGAGTAGTATGTACCCCTCTCGAGTTGTATTATAAATGGAGTAGTGTATGCAGTGTGGGTGTGAAGCATTCAGGTCAAACGCTGGGCTGTCAAACGAATGGAAAATGAATGACCCTGGACTCCTTTTGCTTCTCCCAGTAGCAGGAGTGCCACCTGTCTGTCTTCAGAGGCCCTCAAAAATATCCTCAGGAAATGGTAGCACAAGGTATTCTGGAACTGGAGGGTGAAAGAGGAGTTAAAACAAGAAAGGCTGGGAGAAAGTTTGAGAAGTACTATGGTTAGATTCTGGAACCTATCCACCATTATCCCTGTCTGGGCAACAGCCCCTCGCCCATCCAGCTTCTAGTGTCATTCTTAAGAAATCCAAAGCCATTCTCATTTTTGTTTCTTCTGTGAGACCATTTTCTTGCCTCTAATGCTGTAGAATCTTCTTTTTGTTCATTGGTTTCTGAAATTTCATCATAATGTGCCTTGATGTGAATCTGACTATACTATCCAACTTTAGATCTTGACAAATTAGAGAGTTGGTAAGTTTAACAACTTTAGTGTTGTTTTCTTGAGAAATTAAAACCTAGGGATGAGAGCTGAGGGATGCCAGGCATAGCTGAAGGCATAGGAAACGTTGTAAAAGTAGGTAAATAAAGAGAAGATATGCATTCTGAATGCTGAGATCCCCAGCTGTCTGGCCCCAACATGCCCCCAAGGATGAGACAAAAGGGCTTTGTTATCCGTATTGGGGATGGAAAGAGTCTTCTTCTGGGGAATCTGACCAGCAACCGAGGAAAGACCCAAACATATGAACATATGACTCTCATAAACAGGCTAACCAGCTTCCTACCATGAGGCTTTCAGTTGATTAAGCCCCACCAACTTAGCTTTTGAATATCTCACTTTAATTTTTTATTTGTATTACTATTATTATTTTTGAGATGGGGTGTTGCTCTGTCACCCAGGCTGGAGTGCAGTGGCACGATCTTGCCTTACTGCAACCTCCACCTCCAGGGTTCAACTGATTCTTCTGCCTCAATCTCCTGAGTAGCTGGGACTACAGGCACCTGCCAGCATGACCAGCTAAGTTTTGTATTTTTAGTTGAGATAGGATTTCACCATGTTGATCAGGTTGGTCTCGAACTCCTGACCTCATGTGATCAGCCCACCTCAGCCTCCCAAAGTGCTAGAATTACAGGCATGAGCCACCACACCTGGCCAATAGCTCACTTTTAAACATGAACAACCAGGATTTCAGGATATCTGTGGAGAGCTTCTAACATAATAGAGTCTAAGCCAACGAAGTAACCAAACTGGAAAAAAAAAAAAAAAAAAAAAAAAAATATGCAACCGGAAATAGACCAAACAAAGAGAAGAAAATAAAAGGAAGCAAAACAAAACAATTACTAACTCTCTTCGAGTGATGTAGGCAACTATAATTTGGTGCCAGACAAACATTCTCTCTATGAAACAGTAACAGCATGTTATAAAAAAAGAAAAGAAAACAAAAACAAACAAACAAAAACGATTCAGGGAACCAAAAAAGAATTCTTGGAACTGAAAAAAAGTGATTGTAGATTTAAAAAAATAATAATAAATAAATAGAAGAATTAGAAGTGCTTTCAGAAAGTAAAGCAAAAAGACAAAGAGATAAAAAGTATGAAGGAAAGGTTAAGGAAATTGGAGGTCCAGTTCAGAAGATCCAACATTTGAAAAATGAATTTCCTAGAAAGAGAGAGCAGATGAAACAGAGAAGACATCATCAATAACATAATTCAAGAAATTCCCCAGACCTAAATGACATGAGTTTCCAGATTAAAAGACTCATGGAGTGTCCTGCACAATGGGTAATACAGGCAGACTCACATTAAGGAACACCACAGTGAAATATCAGAAACCAATGAACAAAAAGAAGATTCTAGGCTGAGTGTGGTGGCTCATGCCTGTAATTCCAAATAATCAGGAGGCTAAGACATGCACATCACTTGAACTCGGGAGGTGGAGGCTGTGGTGAGCCAAGATTGCACCACTGCACTCCAGCCTGGGTGATGGAGTGAGACTCTGTCTACAAAAAAACCCAAACAAACAAAAAAGAAGAATCTGTAGCTTCCAGAGGCAAGAAAAGGGTCTCACAGAAAAGAACAAAAATCAAAGTGGTTTTGGATTTCTCAAGAACAACACTGGAATCTGGAAAACAATGAAGCAATACCTTCAAACTTCTGAAGAGAGATAACTTCTAAATTGGAAATCTGTACCCAGCCAAGCTACCAGTTAAGCAATAAGGTAGAAAAGGGGCAATTTCTTTTTTCTTTTGAGACAGAGTCTCGCTGTGTTGTCCAGGCTGGAGTGCAGTGGCATGGTCTCGGCTCACTGCAACCTCTGCCTCCCAAGTTCAAGCGATTCTCCTGCCTCGGCCTCCCAAGTAGCTGAGATTACAGGTGCCTGCCACCATGTCCAGCTAATTTTTTGTATTTTTAGTAGAGATGGGGTTTCACCATTTTTGCTAGGCTGGTCTCAAACTCCTGACCTCATGATCTGCCTGCTTTGGCCTACCAAAGTGCTGGGATTACAGGTGTGAGCCACAGCGCCTGGTCAAAAAAGGACACTTTTAAACGTTCCAAATCTTAAAAAAAAAAAAAAAATCTCCAAACCTCCTACAATCCTCTTTTCAAGAAAATACTGGAAGATGTGTTCCATTGAAACAAAAAATGCATGCAACATAGGGAGGAGTCGATACAGCTTTGTGAGGGGTAAACATAATCACCTTAAGAAAAAGAATACAGGCACTGTGGCTCATGTCTGTAATCCTAGCACTTTGAAGGCTGAGGTGGGTGGATCATGAGATTGGGAGATTGAGACCATCTTGGCTAACACAGTGAAACCTCATCTCTACTAAAAATACAAAAAATTAGTTGGGCGTGGTGGCAGGTGCCTGTAATCCCAGCTACTCAGGAGGCTGAGGCAGAGAATTGCTTGAACCTGGGAGGCGGAAGTTGCAGCGAGCCAAGATCATGCCACTGCACTCCAGCCTGGGTGACAGAGTGAGACTCCATCTCAAAAAATGAAAAAAGGAAAAGAAAAGGAATACAAAGTTGCAAATAGAAAATCAAGTGTGGGGCCAGGCATGGTGGCTCACACCTGTAATCTCAGCACTTTGGGAGGCTGGGGTGGGCAGATCACTTGAGGTCAGGAGTTCAAGACCAGCCTGGCCAACATGGTGAAACCCTGTCCCTACTAAAAATACAAAAATTAGCCAGGCATGGTGGTGCACATCTGTAATCTCAGCTACTTGGGAGGCTGAGGCAGGAGAATGGCTTGAACCTGGGAGGTGGAGGTTATAGTGAGCTGAGATCACACCACTGCACTCCTACACTCTGGCCTGAGTGACAGGGCAAGACTCCCGTCTCAGAAAAAAAAAAAAAAGAAAGAAAAAAAAAGAAAATCAAGTGTGAAAAGTGATTACTGTATTTAGACTGAGGAAAGAAATCTCAGTTAATTTCAAATGGAAAAATATCACAAATGTTCCAAAATCCAGAAAAAAAACACAGTATTTTTACTGTTAATTGCCTGGTACAACTCTAAATCATTGTCCAGATCATTTTGCAAGCTGCATCAAATAAGATGCAACTGATATGTTGAGATGCACAAGACACGTGAATTCACACACAGAAATACCCACTGTCCATAGAGCCATTATAGTTTTGTGCCCTACGAATACAGAAATTCCTACAAATTCCATTTGTGTGATTCTTATAAAATATAAAGATCAAAATAGTATAGTGCATTCAAAATTATACTGCTGCATTACCAATGTGTTTCTGACAGAAAAAAAGCCCGTCATTTTTGATAAGCTATGATGGGTTGCATGTTCTGCTTAAAATTTAGTTTTGATAATTAGAAAAATTTTCCACAGACTAGCTTCATCTGGATCTGTACATTTCACTTTACTCCTCCTCCTCCACTATGCACATACTTTGGGTGTTGGACACTGTAACACAGGTTCATAATGTAATACCACCTCTGGCCTTGCTCCTTCTGGTTACCTCACCTTGTGAGTCAGCCCAGTGAATGGGAGGAGTATTCCTAGAAGCCATCACTACAATGCGAGAGCAAGCAATGGCTTAACTATACATGAACATGACCATGAATCAAGTAAATATATCCCACCAGACCCCCATGATAATAAATGTATGTCTGAGTCAACATCCCTTTAGCCAGATCCCAAAATGCCCACAGTCACTCAATACTACATTGTATAAGGGGGAGTTGGATGGAGAGAAAGTGAAGGGAGGACTTTTTTACAGTTAAAATACAATACATGCCTTTGCAAATTTGACAAAGACCTATGACAAGGGAAGCACATTTGAGCTTTCTTAGCTTCATGGTGTATTTGCCTCTGGATATGTGAAGTACAGATACAGCCCAAGAGAGACTCAAGGAACTCTCAAGGTGATGTGTCCCAGACTTAGAGAGCCTAGCGTCCAGACCGAGTCAAGCCATAAACATAGGACCGACCATCTGGGCCCTGAATTCCGTAGCCACCCTTCCCTCCTGAGTGAACAGAGAAGCAGAGTGAAATCAAATGGAACCACTGCGTTTAGTGATGAGATTCTCAAATATTAATGATGCTTGGTCAAGACACACCCCCACCCCCACACAAACCTGTGTTCTGCAGATGCCCTTGAGCCACATACACCTGAACAAGCACAGAGAAGGAGCCTGCACCAGCCCTGGATACCCACCTGGCTTTTTACATGAGAGAAGAACAAACTTCTCTTTTTTAAGCCTCCAGTCACTTATACCTGAACCTCATCCTAAGGCAAGCATAGGAGAAAATGTATAGGGCAGACACATGTGACTCACTGCAAATAAAGGACTTGACCTAAACGGGTAAGATGGAATGGCTTGGCAACTGTGAATGTGCATTCTGCAGTCAGATGTCCTGGCTTCAAATACTGTCTCTTGCCAGGCATGGTGGCTCACACCTGTAATCCCAGTAGTTTGGGAGGCTGAGATGAGTGGGTCACTTGAGGTCAGGAGTTCAAGACCAGCCTGGCCAACATGGTGAAACCTTGCCTCTACTAAAATACAAAAATTAGTCAGGCATGCTGGCATGGGCCTGTAGTCCCAGCTACTCTGGAGGCTGAGGCAGGAGAATCACTCGAACCTGGGAGGCAGAGGTTGTGGTGAGCCGAGATTGCATCACTGCATCTGCCCTGGGTGACAGAGAGACTCATCTCAAACAAAAACAAAACAAAACAAAAACAAATACTGTCTCTGCAACTTTACTGGCTTGTGCAACTCCTTTCACCTATACGTGCCTCAGTTTCCTCCTCATCCATGAACTGGGTCCATGAATAGGGTATTGTAAAGATTAATAAGGTAATATATAGAACACATTTAGCACAGTGCTTGGTACATATTAAATGCACAGTAAAGTTAGCTGAGATTACCTGTGCCATGACCAAAGAATGAAAGGATCAGCTTGGCAGGGAGGGAAGCTATGGAAGTGGAGTGGAGAGTTCTTGAAAGGGAAGGCTACAGACAAACAACTTCTTCACAGTCTCATTCAAATCTGAAAGTGTCAGCTCCTCAAGGCAGGAAGCTGTCTCTGTTTTACTCATCTTGGTATTCCTGGAGCTGAATATAGGGATTGAGTCAATGCTTAACAACTAGGTGGGGAATGAATTAACTCATTAGCCAAGGATGTGTGGATTACCCCACCAATTGTGCCGCTGAGCCCAGGGAGCTCTTTGAAATGTGTGACCCTGAAAAGATGAATGCACAGTTCATTTTAAAAAGGGGTGGGGCCCCTGGCTTCTTGAATGAGGTCACTGTGGCCACGTTGGATGTCTAGCAGTCTCCCTAGCTTTGTGGGATGTGCCAGAGTCCGATGGGCCAGTTTGAACAGCGGGTGGAAGGAACATCTGTCTGAATCAGGTAACTTCTTGGAAACTTTGCTTTTCAGTGATTAAGCAAGTTAATAAAGTTGAGATTTTTTTTTCAGTACACAAATAGCTCTTAGTGTCACTGTCAATGTCAACTACTGTTTGAGGGAGAAAACTTCCCAATCACAATTTCAGCAGAGAGCCTTTGTGAGCCTCAAACAGAAGAGTTTGCCATTGTCTCAGGATGAGATAGAAGTACTTGGGAAATTACTGACTTTGCCAAGTAATTTGCCCAAGGGTAACCACATGGTATAATTTCAGTCTTAGGATGAGTAAGACAAATAAGAACAATCCTTGCGGAGGAGCTAGTCATGCCACCACGGATAGGGTCTGAATGAACTCAATTCTGCATGACTCAGGAACTCGGCAGCAGGCAGCTGAGCACCTTCTGAGGTCACCCCAAAGCGACCAGAAGCCTGAGATCTATGCACTGTCACCTCCCCAAACTGTACCATCTAAGAGGTCGGGCTGAAAGGCCCAGGGGCAAAAAGAGGGGAAAAATACAGCTGTCTACCCCTTTCTTAAGCTTGTGCAATGCACTCTCAGTAAGTCACTTGCCCGGAGGTTAGAGAGAGCCATACCCTGCCCATCCCTGGAGTCTGCACCACCCTCGGATATGATCCATCCCCACATCAGGCCCCTGCTTGCCAGCCTTGCTTCTTTCTTTTCTGTGTGTTTTCTTGGAATCTGGGAGGAAAACAGCTTTAGTAGCACTCTCAGGGATTTTTCTCCCCCTGGAGAGGGAATTGAGTCACATAATTGTTCAGCTGAGGACTTGGAGCTCATCTGGTCGACACCTCTCTGATGGACGCAGGCTTGGGAAGGGTGACACAGCTGAGTCACATAGTAGGTGACCTTCCGAGCAGAAGCCACATATCCATCCAGTGGTTCATGAGCTTTCCTTTCTGAAAAATCTTGGTTCCTGGCTGAGTGCTCTGACTTGTGCCTGTAATCCTAGCACTTTTGGAGGCTAAGGCAGGAGGATAGCTTGATGTTAGGGGTTTGAGACCAGCCTGGGCAACATAGTGAGATCCTCTCTCTACAAATAAATTTTAAAAATTAGCCAGGTGTATGCCTGGCCCCCTTTTAAAAAATCGTGGTAGCATATGTATCTAACATAACATTTGCCATTTTAACCATTTTTAAGTGTACAGTGGCATTAGTACATTCACATTATCGTGTAGCTGTCACTACCATCCATCTCCAGAGCTTTTCCTTCTTCCTGAATGAAACTCTGTACCCATCAAACTATAACTCCCCATTCCCTGCTTCCCTCCAGCCCCTGTAATCTATACTCTACTTTCTGCCTCTGTGAATTTGCCTATTCTAGGTACCTCATGTAAATGGAATTTTTATTTATGTATTTGTTTATTTATTTTTGTAGGGACAGGATTTCTCCATATTGGTCAGGCTGGTCTCAAACTCGTGACCCTCACACTCGTGACCCTCATGTGATCCACCCACCTCAGCCTCTCAATGTGCTGGGATTAGAGGCATGAGCTACCACACCTGGCCTTGTAAATGGAATCATATAATATTTGTCCATTAGAGACTGGCTTACTTCACTTAGCATAAGGTCCTCCAGATTCATCCATGTTGTCACATGTCACAATTTCCTTCCTCCCTAAAGCTGAATAATACTCCATTGTATAGATACACATACACACCACAATTTGTCCATTTATCTGTCAATGGACACTTGGATTGTTTCCACCCCTTGGCCATTGTGAGTAATGCTGCTATGAACCATGGTAGTACAAATATCTCTTCTAGATGCTGTTGTCAATTGATAAGGACTTACCTTATCAAATACCCAGAGTAGAACTGCTGGATCATATGATAATTCCATGTTTATTTTTTTGAGGAACCCCATATGTTCTCTTTTTAAAAAGTATAACTACAATGCCATCATCATACCTACAAATAAATGAATCATGACTCCTTAATCGCATTTAATATCCAGTCACTGTTCAGATTTCCAAGTGTCTTATAAATGTTATTTTAAAAATAGTTTAGGCCTGGCATGGGGGCTCATGCCTGTAATGCCAACACCGTGGGAGGCTGAGGTGGGAAGATCGTTTGAACCCAAGAGTCCAAGACCAACCTGGGCGACATGGTAAAACCCTGTCTGTACTAAAAATACAAAAAGTAGGCAGGGGTGGTAGTGTGCGCCTGTGGTCCAGTTACTTGGGAAGCTGAGGTGGGAGGATCACTTGAGCCTGGGAGGTGGAGGCTGCAGTGAGCCAAGAACGTGCCACTGCTCTCCAGCCTGGGCGACAGAGCAAGACTCTGTCTCAAAAGCTAAATAGAAAAATAAACAAACAAAGAAATAAATAAATAATTAAATAATAGTTTTGTTGTTTGAATCAGGATCTAAATAAGGTTTATATATTACAATTGGTTGATATGTTTTTTTTTCTTATCACTGGCTCAGAAGAATACCCACAGACGGACCATGAATACCCTATCTCCATCTCAGATACCATCCATGTATCTTACACCGCTGTTGCAAGTACCTCTAGGGAAGAAAATAACACACACTGTGTTCTTTTTTTTTTTTTTTTTTTTTTGGGGCAGAGTCTTGCTCTGTCACCCAGGCTGGAGTGCAGTGGCGTGATTTCAGCCCACTCCCCGCTCCGCCTCCCAGGTTCAAGTGATTCTCTTGCCTCAGCCTCCAGAGTAGCTGGGACTACAGGCATGCGCCACCACACCCAGCTAATTTTCATATTTTTAGTAGAGATGGGGTTTCACCATGTTGGCCAGGATGGTCTCGATCTCTTGACCTCATGATCTGCCCGCCTGGTCCTCCCAAATGGCTGAGATTACAGGTGTGAGCCACTGCATCCGGGTCGGTTGGTGTGTCTTTTTAAAAAAATAAACTTAATTTTGGAATTATATTTACAGAAAAATTGCAAAGATGCTACAGAGAACACTCATGCACTTGTTAGCCAGCTAGTTCTAATGTCAATATTTTGCATATTACAGAATATTTGTCAAAACTAAGAAAATAACATCAGCACTTTACTATGAACAAACTCCAGACTTTATTCAAATTCCACTCATTTTTCTACGAATGTCCTCATTCTGTTTCAAGATCCCATCCAGGACCCCACACTGCATTTAGTTATTGTGTCTCAGACTCCTCCCATTGGTGACAGGTCCTCAGGTTTTGTTTTTCATTTTGGGTAGCAGTGATCATGTATTTTGCAGAATTTTGCCTCAATTTGTGTTTGTCCAGTATTTTTCTCATGATTAGATAGGGTTAAGATACTTTGGGAAGACCGGGTGTGGTGGCTCACCCTTGTAATCCCAGCATTTTAGGAGGCTGAGGTGGGTGGATCACTTGAAGTCAGGAGTTTGAGACCAACCTGACCAACATGGCAAAACTCTGTCTCTACTAAAAATACAAAAATTGGCCAGGTGTGATGGCACATGCCTGTAATCCCAGCTACTCGGGAGGCTAAGGCACGGGAATTGCTTGAACCTGGGAAGTGGAGATTGCAGTGAGCCGAGATTGCACCACTGCACTCCAGCCCGGGTTACAGAGCGAGACTTTGTTTCAAGAAAAAAGTACTCTTTGGGAAGAATTTCACAGAGCTGATGTGCTCTTCTTTCTCATCACAGTGCATCAGGGGTTCCTAATGTCCCCACAACATCTCTGGTGATGTTAACCCTCATCGCTTGGTTAAGGTGGTGTCTGCTAGGTTTCTCCACTATTTCTTTTTTTTTTTTTGAGATGGAGTTTTGCTCTTGTTGACCAAACTGGAGTGCAACGACATGCTCTTGACTCACTGCAACCTCCATCTCCTGTGTTCAAGTGATTCTCCTGCCTCAGCCTTCTGAGTAGCTGGGATTATAGGCACGTGCCATGACGCCTGGCTAATTTTTTGTATTTTTTAGTAGAGATGGGGTTTTACCATGTTAACCAGGCTGATTTTGAACTCCTGACCTCAAGTGATCCACCCGCTTTGGCCTCCCAAGTGTTGGGATTACAGGCGTGAGCCAGTGTGCCCAGCCTTTATCCACTGTTAAGTTACTAAATTTCCCCTTTCCATACTCTGTTTTTTGGAATTGAGTCACTAAGTCCATGATATGTCTGTAAATCTATTTTAATTTATAAGATAAAGTCAGATAAAGTCTGTACAGAGGGGAATCTTCTCCTTCTACTTTTTTTTTGTTTGAAATTTATTTGTTGAGGAAACCAGGTTGTTTGTCTTGTACTGTGTTCTGAAGCCCGACATGATTCTACACCTTCCCTTGCCCTCTGTATTTGTGTAAGCCGGTATTTGGATCTAGAGGCCTGATCTCTTTGTTAGGAGGCTCCTGGTGTCTCTTTTTTGTGAAGTTAGCAGCTATTGAATCTCCATGTGTTGTTTTGATTCTAATAATGCCTTCAGGTTCCCTCAGGACTTACCTCTTCAAAGTACTTTCCTGAGTGAAGACAGCTCATTTTCTACCTTCATGGCACATAGTATCTTCAGCAAATCAAAGATACTGCCATGGTAAAGAACACCGTTATTTTATGTACAATTAAAAAAAAAAACTGCAAATTAATTTACAATACAATGCTTTCTTACATTGTCAGTATAATTTTGAGGCAAACTGAAGAACTCTAAGAGTGAGTGCTACTATTTTCTTTCATAACTAAACTCTTAGTTTGTTTTATTTTTTGCTTAACTGAATCTCATTTTCTAGAAGTCAACATCAGTGGGAAGCCTCTGATGAGGGATGCTTGTGCGCTGATGGCAGCCTGTGCAGCACGGGCATGGGTCACGCCGGCTTTAATGGCATGCCTTAGGCCCTTCCTTCATCTATGCTGTGGATGCCGCAGTTTCTCCTGCCCTTCCTTGCATTGCTTGGCATGTGGTCTGCTCTTCTGCATGCTTCTCTGTGACAAGACAGCTTACGCTAACTCTGTGTCTTCGGCATTCTTGCCTAAGTCCCATAGGACTTGGTTATAGCTTTGAAAGAAAGAAAATATGGAATGGCAGCCATTCCTCTAGTGACAAATATTTGTGACTCTACTATTAAGTGTAGCCCCACTGCTGGATTTCCATGCCTTACTGCTCCCACACCAACTTCTTGTTTCCATATTGAATCAGGTTACAATCTTTTTTTTTTTTTTTGAGATGAAGTCATACTCTGTCACCAGGCTGGGAATGCAGTGGCACAATATTGGCTGACTGCAACCTTGGCCTTCCGGGTTCAAGTCTCCTGCTTCAGCCTCCCAACTAGCTGGGACTACAGGTGCACGCCACCACGCCTAGCTAATTTTTGTGTTTTTAGTCAAGAAAGGGTTTCACTGTGTTGGCTAAGATGGTCTTGAGCTCTTGACCTGGTGATCCACCCACTTCATCCTCCCAAAGTACTGGGATTATAAGCATGAGCCACCGTGCCTGGCCCCAATTTTTGTATTTTTGGTAGAGACAGGGTTTCACTATGTTGGCCATGCTGATCTTGAACTCCTGACCTCAGGTGATCTGCCCGCCTCGGCCTCCCAAAGTGCTGGAATTACAGGCATGAGCTACCGTGCCCTGCCTGAATTTTTCAAGTAATAAAATATATTTGAAGTGCCAAGAAAGAAAAGTAGCATAAACAAGAAAGTGTTTGGAAGGAAGATGCATATCACCTCCAAGGGGAATGAGGGAGATGGGGTGAACTTCATCAGTGACAAGGTTAGTTTTTCTGCGAGCATTTGTTGGCTTGGGCCTTCTGGAGTTGGCCGGGGTAAGCCAAACCAATCTCATGTTTGCTTAGAAGTCCAGGAGGGTCTCCAGGCCAAGGAGGCTCCACTGCTCTTGTGATGCTCAGAGCACTTGCTGCAGTGTACTGTTCTGGGAAGTCCCTAGGAGGGACTGACAGGGAAGGTTTACTGAGATGGGTGTGAGTCCTGGTAACAGGCAGGACTGGGTCTGAATCTGCCAACGACTGGGTCTGAATCTGAACCCGCTTTGCTACTTTGCTAAAGGTTACTTTGCAGCTCTGAGCTTCAATTCCCTTATCTATAAAATGCTCATCAGAGTGTCTGTTTTGCAATATCATACTAAAGATTCAAGAGAATACATATAGGAGATAGATAGGACCCTACAATTGGGGCCGGAGGACACAGCCATCACCTATACATGGCAGTATCATGGCCATCCACAGAACAAACCATAAAGGTTCCTTTGAAAGCCTGGAACAGGCAATTTGGGCAGCATGAAGGCAACTAGGGAATGAGGAGCAGGCTCTGAGGGAGGTGGGGATGGGTTTCAGTGCTGGGGCAGGACTGGAATTCTTGTTTGTATCTCTACAGAGCGGAACTCTGGGCATGGTTTGGATGTCACAGGAATAGGACTTTCAGCTTAGTTTGAGGAAGAGCTGTTTGTCCAAAGAGGTACTCAGGATGGAGAGAACCACCTCCTGAGCTGTGAAAAGTCTGCAACAGGTGCTGGGTGATTGTCACCCAAGGCCACGCTGGCTTATTCTAAGACATTGACTCTGAGCTTCAGAGACTCAGTCATAGAACAGCCAGTTGGGGCCAATTCTGGAGCAAGCTGGGAAGTGCATGATGTTTGCCCATCTTCAAGTTTTCTCGCTAAGGCCCTTGTCCTCTGGCCCAATGTACCTCCCGCCAGAGCTGGTCCTCTCTGGGGCTGGCCCTAGTGGGTCACACATACCTCTCCCTTCTCTGCTGTAAACACTAACATTGCTTTGGTACCTGGATCTCACCCGTCATGAAGGGAATCAAGACCAAAACTAATTCACACTGAAGTGTGAGAGACTGACAGGGTCTTACAGCTGTTATTCATCCCACTCCACATCCCAAAATTAATGTAAAAGAGGAGTAACCATTCCCTTGGACCCACTGTCCCATAAGGACATTCCTGCCCGGAAGTAGTTCTGAACCTTAGCCACCCATTGGAATCACCTGGAGTTTCAAAAATATGGATACCTAGGTCCATATGTGACCCAGGGGTAGGATTTCACTGTGGGGAGGGGAGGACAGCAGGGAGGCTGGGCATTGGAAGTAACTGAAAACTTCTCAGGCTGGGCGTGGTGGCTCACACCTGTAATCCCAGCACTTTGGGAGGCTGAGATGGGCGGGTCACGAGGTCAGGAGTTCGAGACTAGCTTGACCAACATGGTGAAGCCCCATCTCTACTAAATATGCCCCTGAGCTCTTTATTTCTTGGGGCGAGGGGATGGAATGTGTGTATCTGGGTTATTTTATTTTTATAGCATCTGCTTGCCTTGCCCTCGGGTTTGTTTTCTGTTGCTGTTGTTTTGTTTTCCATCATCATAAGCCTCTTGCATATCTTTTGCTGTCTGCACATGGAAGCACCATCACTTGTTTTTCACGTCCTCTGCGTCCAGACACACTTTCTGTTCCTCTTTGTGCCGTCAGCCGGCCCAGGCCCGCAGATGGGAGGACTTGTGCCCCAGGCTGCTGTGTGAGTCAGAGTCAGGCAGGAAGCAAATGGCAACTTCACTGCAGATACTGAGGAATGCTTAACAAAGGCGCCGCAGTTGACAGCAATGTGGGCTGGTAAAAGGAATCCGCTGGGAGCCGGTCAGCTCGGGTGCCACCACCGTTTAGTCCGACTGTGACTTTGACTAAGTC
The DNA here is from genome assembly GCA_963574635.1 of Cheracebus regulus. Taxonomy (NCBI): domain Eukaryota; kingdom Metazoa; phylum Chordata; class Mammalia; order Primates; family Pitheciidae; genus Cheracebus; species Cheracebus regulus. Next base: position 15,814 of record CAUYQU010094088.1, on the reverse strand, counting down.
CCGAGAGGCCAGGCCTGTGACTTGTCTGAGGGAAAAGACCACCAGAAAACCAGGTGTCTGGGCTCCCAATCAGTCATCTTCACTGGGTTTGCTTTGATTTTAAAAAACAAAAAACCAACCAACAAACAAAGAAAAAACCCCCACAAGCTTGGTTATTTAAATTCCATTCATGAGTCTAGAAAGGAATTTGGAAATTGGCCTTTTCCACAATCAAGACCAATTAGTCAACTCTTATTATAAGTTTTCATCATTTTTCTGTTTACCCAACTTACAAATTACTTTTTAAGTCATAACTTGAAGATTTATTCCTGGCAAACGTTTTTAAGAGCAAAAATTTAGTGTAAGTGCCCCCAAATAGGATAATGGGAAAGTAAATAAGGATACACCTACTCAATGGAAAATTATGCATTTCTTAAACTCTATGAAGAGCTTGCAATAAAGTGGAAAATGCTTAGCTGTTATGTTCAAGGAAAATCATGATGTCTAATTTATTTACAGTGCCGTCATAATTATGCTAATTCACAGATGCACTGAAACAAACAAAAAAAAACCCTAAAACTTACACAAAGAAAAATAGACTGGAGAGGAATACACCAACATGCTACTGATAATGATAATTTTCAGTGGGTGAAATGTGGTTGATTTTTATTTACTTCTCTCAATGTTTCCAAATTTTCTCCACTGGTTACCTAATACATCCAGAATAACAACAGCATTAACTGCAAGATCACAATTTAAAGAAACAAAAGTCACTGAGATAATTTGACAAAAGGTCTATGTCCAGAGCCATTAATATACCCACAACTTCTAACCTAGTCATCTCTCTTAAGAATCTGTCCTGAGGAAGTAATTCTGCTTTCAGAAAAAGCCCTAGGCAGGGAGATGTTTTCTGCAGGGAAAAACTGGAAATGATCTAGACCTCAAACACTGTAAAAACAGTTAAGTAAAACCAGATTCAGCCGCTTGACACCAGTATGTATTCATTAGGAAAGAAAATTATGACAAAAAGCATGCACTGTAACACTAAATAGAAAACTCAGCATTTGGGCTGGACGCGGTGGCTCACGCCTATAATCCCAGCACTTTGGGAGGCCGAGGCGGATGGATCACTAGGTCAAGCGATGGAGATCATCCTGGTCAACATGGTGAAACCCCGTCTCTACTAAAAATACAAAAATTAGCTGGGCATGGTGGCTTGCACGGGTAGTCCCAGCTACTCGGGAGGCTGAGGCAGGAGAATTGCTTGAACCCAGGAGGTGGAGGTTGCAGGGAGCCCAAAGCATGCCACTGCACTCCAGCCTGGGCAACAAGAGCGAAACTCCATCTCAAAAAAAGAGAAAACTCAGCATTCACAATTAAATGTGCAGTATGACTACAACAAGGTTTTTTGTTTTGTTTTGTTTTGTTTTGTTTTAAAGACGGAGCCTTGTTCTGTCACCCAGGCTGGAGTGCAGTGGTGCAATCTTGGCTCACTGCAATCTCTGCCTACTGGGTTCAAGCGATTCTCCTGTCTCAGCCTCCTGAGTAGCTGGGATTACAGGTGCGTGCCATCAGATCCCAGCTAACTTTTGTATTTTTAGTAGAGATGGTGTTTTGCCATGTTGGCCAGGCTGGTCTCAAACTCCTGACCTCAGGTGATCTGCCTGCCTTGACCTCTCAAAGTGCTGGGATTACAAGTGTGAGCCACAGGATTTTTAAAATGCTATATGTGTTGAAAAAAATACTCAAAGAAGATGAAATGAGTGGTTATTGAAGGCGGGTGGGATGATGAGGTTGTGGGTAGTTTCTTTTCTTGATTTTCCAGCATTTTCTGTAATGTACTTGTCTTGCATTTATAACTTTAAAACATAATGAGTAACTGAAAACAATTACTTGATTCCAAACCGCAGGTCACCAGGGAAGGCTGGTGGAGAGCAAGCCCCTTGGTTGGCAGTGGAACCAGAGGGAGGGGTCCATCCCGGAGGGACTGATGAGATCTAACTAATTAACTCCGTCACTGACTAAGCAGTGAGTGGAGGATGAAAAGAAATTGCTGGGCCTTGCAGGGGTTGATATGGTGAATGGAGCGATAAGGAATGCAAATACACAGGTCTGTGGAAATCACTCCACAGTCAACAGGCCACTTCTGGTGAATGAACATCAAATCCTGCCAAACCCCTCCGACCCGACAGGTCAGGGAGAGAAGAGCTGAGGGCAGCCTCTAGGCGACCTGAAGAGAGGACACACCCAGTAGGATGTAGGAAGCCTGAGTTCAGGAGTCAGTGCTGCTAGTCTTTAACGGAGGATGCTGGGGTTGACCAGAGGGCCCTGAGGCCACAGTGTCCAGCTCACAGGGTCTGTGATTTGCATTGCTCTTTTCTCTTGAAATTCTCTTCCTCACCCTTCAGGGTGTGGCCAAAACAGCTTCCCCTCTAAGGCCTTCCTTCATGTCCCCTGCCTGGACGACACATCGTTTATTTGTGGGTCTACGACTCAGTATCACAGGTCAGAACTGATTTTGTTCCATCTGAAAGCAGCAGAATATACACCTGTCAGCTGAGGAATGTTTCAGATGTTCCAGATACCATGCTTGGCTCCCAGTTGTCCTGGGTTGGGTTAGAGTCTGGGTCTGTGTATTTGTGCTCCAGTTACCTCATGCTGCATAATAAACATTCCCAAACTTAGGGACTTTACTTTGCTCGCCTCTGTGGTATCAGCTAGGGCAGCCAGAAGGCTGGGGCAGAAATCTTCCAAGGCACGCTCACTAACGGCTGGTAACCGATGCTGGCTGGGACTGTAGCTGGGACCTGAGCTGGAACTGCTGGCTGGAACACCCACCAGCGCTCCTCCCTTTATGGCCTGGGCTTCTTCACAGCATGATGGCTGGGCTCCAAGAGAGAGAAAGGAAGAGAGAGAGAACACATCAGGCAGGAGGAGACTGTATTTTCTTTTAAGACCTAGCCTCAGAAGTCACACACTGTCACTTCCCTGTGTTTTATTGCTTAGAATCGAGTCACTAAAAGGGACTCATAGTCATGGGAAGGGGAATGAGGCTCTACCATTTCATAGGAGGAATGTTAAGGAACTTGCGGATGGGTTTCAGTCCCCACTGTTGGCCTTTGCTGAACACCTCTTCCTTGTACCTAACACAGAGCCCTGAACAGAGTATCGGGCAAAATTGCTGATTGAGTCGAATTGCCTTTTGGATTGGTACAGATCTGGGGGCAGAAGATAGGTTGGTATGAACCCACTTCCTTCCCATGAAGTTATTCAGAAACACAAAATGTTTGGAGAAGTCAATCATTTTTCGCCTGCAGCTGCCCACAAGCTTGGGAGTTGGGTAGGTCAAGGTTACTATCTATATTCTATCCCCAGTTTCCCTAGCCAGCCTTTCCCCTACTGCTGCCTAATGTCAATCCCATGGTTTAATCAGATGGATACCCTCACAGTCTCCCAGCAGGGATGCCCCAGTCCTACCTCTGGGCCTTTGCTCAGGTGATTTCCCCTGCCTGGGATGCCCTCTCTGCTTCTCCCTACTTTCTGTTGCTTTTTGAGACAGTCTCACTATGTTACCCAGGCTGCAGTACAGTGGTGTGATCTCTGCTCACTGCAACCTCTGCCTCTTGGTTTCAAGGGATTCTCATGCCTCAATCTCTGAGCAACAGGGATTATAGGCACACATCACTACATGCCTATTTTTTTTTTTATGTTTTGGTAGAGATGGGGTTTCATCATGTTGGCCAGGCTAGTCTTGAACTCCTGCCTCGGCCTCCCAAAGGGCTGGGATTACAGGCGTGAGCTACCGTGCCCGGCCTTCTCCCTACTTTCTCACTCCTATCCAGTCTTCACCACGCAGCTCAAAGAGCTTTCTTTCTTGGCATTTCCCTCTCATCACTGCCACTTGCTCCCCGACCTTTGCCTCAGCAAAAAGAAGTGACTGACAAACCTGTATTCCCAAAGCCACAATCTCGCGCCTACAAGGGAGCTCAGGGCAGCAAAGCCAAAGCCCCTGGCCCCAGGCAGCAAGGCAGAGTGGGGTGAGCAGGGCCACAGGAGCGACCATAGCAAGAGGAGGTGGCTCCTTCTGGCAATAGCCAGTGCCATCAGAGGAAATTGAAGGATAGACTGATCTCTTTAGAGAAGCAGAAAAATACAAAACTTTATGTGAAATTCCTTAATTTGTAAAGGTTGATAACTAATTTAAAATTTTAGACTTCAAATGAATCCCCTGGGCCACATTTGCTCTTCTCTCCTGTTCACAACTTTTGACTGAAAAGATTTGAGGCTGAGAAAAAGAGTTTAGGAAGGGCCTTGGGGAGTGTGGGGTTTCCTCTGGAGGCTAGAAGCTAGAGTACAGAAGGCCAATGTGTTGAGGATGGAACTTCTGGAGGGTTCTTGAGAGGCCTTGGTGCAACTGAAGCTCCAGAACTTGGACTCTGCTCCAAGGCAAATGTCTACCACTATAGCAGAATGAGACTTCAGTGGAAGGTGGGTTCACTTATAGAAAAATAAAACCCTAGGCCGGGTGCGGGGGCTCATGCCTGTAATCTCAGAACTTTGAGAGGCTGAGGTCAGGAGTTCAAGACCAGCCTGGGCAATATGGTGAAACCATGTCTCTACAAAAATACAAAAATTAGCCAGGTGTGGTGGTGGGCACCTGCAATCCCAGCTACTCAGCAGGCTGAGGCAGAAGAATTGCCTGAACCTGGAAGGCAAAGGTTGCAGTGAGCCAAGACTGTACCACTGCACTCCAGCCTGGGCAACAGAGCAAAACTCTGTCTCAAAAAAAAAAAAAAAAAAATTGAGGTGGGGAGAGTCAAGGGATGCCCCAGTGGACACCTGAGTGCCAAACATATTCTTGCCTGCCCTAGTTGTGTAATCGGCAACCCTGCTTTCTCCTGATGACCGGGGTCCATTACCCAAGGTGGGATGGTGGCTCTTCTCCCTTCCTGCTAGTCTCTCTGCACAAAGAGCTCAAAGTGACCGGACAGCAGCCATAGCTAGGAGTTTGATGGAATCCTCACAGTGTCACCAGTGGAAGTATATCCACCTCTGGGAACCAAGATCTCTAAACCACAGAGCTGTGGGAATGGGACATTGAAACTGGTTAAGGTCTCATTTCCATAGCTCTGTGGCTTACAGATCTTGTCCTGGAAGTGATGGTAAGTGGGGTCACTCAGGCTTTCACCCCTTGATTTCCTGGTGAACCACTCCTCTCAAGGGGTGGGGGCACGATACCATACCATGCCTGCTGACTTAGAGTGTCAGGATACATAGTGCCCTCTACAGCTGGTGCTTTGGCTGCCTGGATCTTCCATGACCATTCCATTCCAGGCTGGCAGCCTCTAGGGGATGAGGACGTGGTATCACCAGGGACCTCATGGTCACTTACCTTTGCAAAGTAGGTCTCTTTGTCTGTCTGAATGCTACATGGGCTCCTATATTGGTACACCACATATTCTGCAGGTGCTGTCCAAGGTCCATGGGCATAAAAGGTGAATCCATATCCACAGTATGGGTCAATTCTATGGCGTGAATTGCTGCTCCTTCTAAGGTGGAAGGGGTCAAATGCTCAGCTAGCCACTGAAAGGCTGGCTTGGCTCCCTGAGGGTTGTTGCTGTTTCATGGCCTCAGGGGCTGTCAGGTTAGACACTGGATAGTGGCAGTTGTTGAATCACCTTGGTGAGTGGAAGGCTGTGCTGTCCAGCCTGTGCACAATCCTCTATCCTCTCTGCCTTGATGGGTGTGAAGGACCCCAGCTAGTGGTAGCATGCGCTGTTCTGCCGTGAGTACTCTGTTTACGTGACCATGTGGCCAGTGATGGAGGCTGGGAAAGTCACTCTGACCACGTGGCTGCTCAGTGCCTTTCCTGCAGTGGGTGCTCTGTGGCGGACACTGCTGTGTGATGCAATTCGGAGTCCATTCCTGTGGGCCCTTCCTCTTGCCTTGCAAGAGTCCCTTCCCAAAGGTCCATCCAGGTACCTCTTTCACAGACCTCCTTGGTTTCTTTCTTCCAATTTTTCACTTCTAGGCCCCTGAGGACCCAGTGCAGCCATTTTCTGCTGCCTGCACACCTGTGTAAATTCTAGTTTAAGACAATTTCTCTTGCCATGGGGAAGGTCTTCCGCTGCTGCTGCTTTTCAGGACTGCTCCTGGATGGAGCTGTGGTCAATTTTTGGCCCTCACCCACAAATTGGGCTGAGCTGTCTGTGAACCAAATGCAGCCTTCCCCCCAAGCCCACAACTCATGGACAGTGGTGTGGCCTGAAGGAGGGAGAGGGCAGTCCTGGTGCCAGAGTGGGCAGATGACATGAGATCTGGGCCATCTGCTTGTGCAGGTGACTTGTGCCCTCTGGTCCTGCTTGGACCTGATCTTGGAGGTGCCACTTCCATCTTATGATGGCTTCCTGCTGAGCCTGACCTTCTGCCTTGGCGGATGTGAAAGAACCCAGCTCATGATGGCAGCTTTGGCTGTGTAAGGGCAGAAACATTACACCTCGGCTCTCAGAGTGTTTTGGCTGGGTCTGAAAATCAAGTTGCTAGAACATGGATCAATAGGAGAAAAGCATGCAGGTTTATTTAATACAAGTTTTATGTGGCACAGGAGCCTTCATAAGGACATGAAGACCTAAAACCACAGTTAGAGTTGAACACTTATGTACTGAATTGAGCAAAGAAGAGTAAGTTGAAAAAAAAATGATGAAATTATGTGAGGAGGCTAAAAGAAGGTAAGTTACTTTCACTAGCTTTGTTCAGGATTCTCTCAGTCTCAGCTTCTCATCCTTGATGATAACGCTGTTGCTTTCCTTCTCGTATGGGGAGGGCATCTTTCATATGGGAACTTCATCTCCTGCTTTTAAGAAACAGCATGAGCCGGGTGCGGTGGCTCATGCCTGTAATCCCAGCACTCTGGGAGGCTGAGGTGGGCGGATCACCTGAGGTCAGGAGTTCGGGGCCAGCCTGACCAACGTGGAGAAACCCCATCTCTACTAAAAATACAAAATTAGCTGGGCGTGGTGGTACATGCCTGTAACCTCAGCTACTTGGGAGACTGAGGTAGGAGAATCGCTTGAACCCGGGAGGTGGAGGTTGCAGTGAGCCGAGATCACACCATTGCACTCCAGACTGGGCAACAAGAGCAAAACTCTGTCTCAAAAAGCAAACAAACAAACAAAAACCAGCATGGAGCCTGGAGTGATATTCTTGCACTTGCTGTTTTCAGATGCCTTTCACTCAGAGCAGTTGCCATGTGAGAGTGGAATGTTTTGGGGTGGCATGTTCTTACTTCCTTTAGCTGTGTGGTCACTTTAAGTCCCATAGCCAGGGCCAGGAACTTGCTAGGACCTGTTTTTCAGAAGGTATGTAATTCTCCACTGCAGATGGCATGGTCTTCCTGCAGAATTCCTAGTCAGCTTCATTGATTCTTCTATTGAGACTTATTACGAACTCCAAACATCTTTTCCCACCACAGATACCTCTAATGCCAGAGGGTCTGCTACTCCATAAAGCCCAAGTGACCGGACCCCTTGTACTGCAGCCTGCACCTGCTACATGGCTCTTTCCTGTTCTGGGCACCACTCAAGCTGGCTCTGGGCCTGCCCAGCAGTACCTGGTTCCAGCAGTATTCACAAGTGTGTAATAATACGCTGCCTTCAACTCTGAATAACCTGACCAGGCATTATACTTCCTTCTTATGGGGAGGTACAAGAAGCCATAATGTGCTCGTTCCTTAGGAGGGGTGTCCTGGCATGCCTCAGACCCCTGGGCTCCTGAACACTTGCCCGATCTGGTGGGTGCCTGAGTCCCCATAGGAATTATCTCCCATTCCCTGGAACGCGCATGTCTTATCAGCATCTCTAACATGCTGGTCACGTCTCGATCCTCTTTTCCAATGACATGAGCTACACAGTGCAGCGGATCCAGGATGCTTAGAGGGCTGTCCACGTGAGATCAGTCCCCACATTCCGGCAAAGGGCAGGGAGTTAGCAGAGCCCTTGGGCAAGGTCAGCAATGTGATGTGCACTGCTGCCTATTCCAAGGGGAAGTGACTTGTTTCTGATCCCCTTTTCTGATACAAATTTTTAAAAAAGGAAAATGCATTTGTCAGACTATGGCTGCATACAGTGTATGTCTGGCCTTGTTAATCTGCTCTAGCAAAGATACCACATTTGGCAACAGCCACTGAGGCTACGACTGGGTTAACTTTGCAGTAGTTCACTGTCATCCTCCTGGATCTGTCTTTTGTAAGGGACCACCACCCCTGCATCTTTCAGAATGTTTAATAGTGGAACTAGTCTTTGTCAGTCCTCCTGGGACATGACATGATTGGGGAGGGGTAGTTTCGGGAGCTTCCATGTGGCCCTTTCTACTATGGTAGCTCATGCCCTACAGCTAAGGAATCAATAATGGAGTTTTGCTTCCAAATGTTTCCATTAGCGTTACCCATTTGGGGATTAGAGGAATGATCACCAATCTTCTCCATAGATGAACCATGTAGACCCTTTGTGAGCTGGACTAAGAATCCATGTATTACCTCAGAGGCTGTCGTGAAGGTCAAATAAGATAATAGAGGAAATGGCTGGACGCGGTGGCTCACGCCTGTAATCCCAGCACCTTGGGAGCCCAAGGCAGGCAGATTGCTTGAGGTCAGGAGTTCCAGACCAGCCTGGCCAACGTGGAGAAACCTTGTCTCTACTAAAAATACAAAAATTAGCTGGGTGTGATGGCGTGCACCTGTAATCCCAGCTACTTGGGAGGCTGAGGCAGGAGAACTGCTTGAACCCTGGAGATGGTGGTTGCAGTGAGCTGAGATTGTGCCACTGCACTCCAGCCTGGGTGACAGAGCAAGACTCAGTAAAATAATAATACAAGAGAGGAAGATTTGTAATATGCAATAAGTGACAGTCAATATTTTTCATTTGTTAATTCAACAACCATTGAGTGAGCACCCACGTTGGACTGGACACTGTGCCAGACGTTGGGGTGTTCAAAAAGGCATGCATGATTCCTATGAGGTGACAATTCCATACCTGTGATCTGCGATAAGCAGGTCTGCACTGATGCATAACAGACACTAAATACTGCACAACCGAGGCAGGGCTCAAGCTAGGAAGGAGAACCCAGCACACCGGGAGCTCGAGACCTCAACTCCAAGACTTTCGTGACAATCCTTCCTGCTGCTCTAGACTGTAGTGGAGAAGAACGAATGTTGCTCAGAAGTTACCTGGAAGCTCTGCCAGGGAGGAAGAATGACTCTAGGGGGAGATCCTGAGTGCATTCCTCAGGATCAACTTTGGAACCAACTCCCTGGGCTGGAATCCTGCCACTGCCAGATTACTGGATTGTGTGCTCCTTGGGCAGGCTACTATGCCTCTGAGCTTCAGTTTCCTCATGGATATAATGCTTTGCAGAGTTGTAATTATAAATGAGCTGCTATAAAACAGGTAAGTGCTTGGCATAGTTCCAGACACAGCTTTTCCTGAATGCACTCTTTATTTTATCAGGAATTCTTGATTCTATTCCTCCAAAGGGCTCATTGTCTTTAAGACTGATGGAGCTTTGACCAAGCCCCAAATCAGCTTTATGTGAGGCTGTCAAACCTGGGTCCTCTAGACTTAATTTTCCGGCTCACTGGGAAGGCCCCCTACCTCCAAATGCCACTCTTTCTCTGGCCTCCATGTCCTTGACATTCCACCAAAGCCAGTTCTTTGCACCTTTTTCATCTCCAGGAAGCAAGCCCCTGTCTGCCACTAGCATCTGCTGATTGTATGGCACTTGCTTTATCCTGTTCAAACTACCTTTTGGTCTTTCCAATAGCCTGGGGAAGTAAATTGGAGATTTGTTCCAAGGCTACTCAGCTGGAAAGGGAGGAGCTGGGATTTGAACCTAACATTCCTTGTGAAGTTCTCAGCTAGAAGCAGTCTGAGTTCTTAACTCCAGACACTTCTAAGTTGTCTTGTGAACACATTCTACCACTCCAGATAAGGTGCAAACAAGTTAATCCTTATCAGTTAAAAATAAAACATTAAGGGCCAGGCGGAGTGGCTCATGCCTATAATTCCAGCACTTTGGGAGGCTGAGGTGGGAGGACTGCTTGAGCCTAGGAGTCCGAGACCAGCCTGGGCGACATAGTAAGATGCTGCCTCTACAAAAAAATAAAAATAATTAGCCAGGCATGGTGGCATGCCCTATAGCCCTAGCTACTTGGGAGGCTGAGGCAGGAGGATCACTTGAGCTTGGGAGGTCAAGGCTGTAGTGAGCTGTGATTGTGCCACTGCACTCCAGCCTCAGTGACAGAGTGAGAACTTGTCTCAAAAATACATACATATGTATATAAAACATTAAGAGGCTTCTCTCTGTCTCAAGTGCCCTGTCTACATCACATCTACCCCAGTATCTCCAGACCTCTGAGATAGATAGATAGACAGACAGATAGATAGATAGACAGACAGATAGGTCATTGTTCTGTATGTTTCAGGCTGTCTGCTAAGTGCTTGACATATAATTTATCTTACTTAGTCCTCCTAACAGCCTCCTAAGGTGTCTCTGGCTCCATTTTACAGACAAGAACAACAAGGAGAAGTGGAATAACTTGCCCACGTTCACACATTTGTTTGGCAGCAGAACCTGAAATAGAGCCGTGGACACAGGATTTCACAGCCTGATCCCCAGCCCTTAAGCACGACGCCTCACTGCCACCCACGTGAAAAATGGTCTAGGAAATGTGCACATGACAAAGCATGGAGAAGTCATTGCAGAGAAGGGAATCAGCCGGAGGAAAGGTTGAAGGGGTGAAGCTGCCCTGTGTGTTCAGAGTCACTGGAGCACAAAGTGCGCGAGGTCACAGAGATGACTGCAGGGGCCCTTCCTCTGGAGAGAACGCCTTCCAGGGAGTGTGCAAGCTGGAACTTGTGGCGGCATTTGAAAGCACTCTTCTTGGCCCTGCCTTTGGGGAAGTGTTCAGGTTCCAGCATCATCTTAGCCCCAGGCGAAACTGCCACGGGAGCAGGCGGCGGCACTGCCTCCAGCATCTGCCCAGGCGGTCCCAGCTTGAAGGGCTACCTCTTCTGTGGAATGTCTGTGGTCATAGTGGTAATCAGAGAAGTGGGTTTGTGTTTCTGCGTTAAAAAAACAAACAAGCACAACCAGCTCCTAACCTGCCTGGATCTGGGAAGCCGTGAGGTGCACGGTGTACCAGGAACATGGCTTTGGGGTAACAATCTGAGGCAGAACCCCATCTCCCCGACTTGCCTCTCCTGTGGGGCTTGGGCTGGTCTCTTAACCACCTACTGAAGGTACAGTTTTCTTTCTTGTTTTTTTTTTTTTTTTTTTTTTTTTTGAGACAGTTTCACTCTTGTTGCCCAGGCTGGAGTTCAGTGGCACAATCTCGGCTCATTGGAACCTCTGGCTCTTGGGTTCAAGAGATTCTCCTACCTCAGTCTCCCGAGTAGCTGGGATTAATGGCATGTGCCACCACGCCTGGCTAATTTTTTGTATTTTTCAGTAGAGACAGGGTTTCTCCATGTTGGTCAGGCTGGTCTCAAATGCCTGACCTCAGGTGATCTGCCCGCCTCGGCCTCCCAAAGTGCTGGGATTATAGGCATGAGCTACCATGCCTGGCAGAAGGTACAGTTTCTCAATTTTTCCAGTTGTGACTTGAGACGCACAATTGTTGACAGCTGGCTCTAAATGTAGGGGGAATAGCCCCACTGAGCATCACGTGTCCTATAATGGTAATTCTCGGCATGACACCCTGGAGGTACTAACCAGTGTGCTCCCCCTGTCTCAGAGAAGATTCTCCTAGAACCTGGGCCAAGCATTTGGGTTCCAGTGATTTTTTTTTTTTTTTTTGAGACAGGGTCCCACTTTGTCACCCAGGCTGCAATGCAGTGGCACCATCTCAGCTCACTGCAGCCTCTGCCTCCTGGGTTGAAGCAATTCTTGTGCTTCAGCCTCTGCAGTAGCTGGGATTACAGACATGTGCAACCATCCACCTGGCTAATTTTTGTATTTTAAATACAAATGGGGTTTCCCCATGTTGCCCAAGCTGGTCTTGAACTCCTGGCTTCAAGCGATCGCCCGCCTTGGCCTTCCAAAGTGCTGGGATTATAGGCATGAGCCACTGTGCCTGGCTGGGTGCCAGCAATTTATTAAGGGAGTCTTCCTAGGACAGCCCAGTAAGGGAGGAAGTGGGGAAAGCAGGCAAGGTAAAGGAGAAGAAGCCCGGTGAGGGGAAGGTTTCAGAAGGAACAGCCTCAGCCAGGTCCCTGGGGTTCTCTGGGTTTGTTTCACCTGGAGGCATAGGCGCTGGTGTTTTCCCCTGACATCAGTCAGTTATTGGCCACAGGCTGTTGGGGGTGGAGTGGGAACCTAAAACTCCCAGACTCTGCAAAAGGGCCCGGTGGCTGTGGTGCCTGGGTCTCAGGGGTTGGTCCCAAGGAGCAAAGCACAAAGAAGTTGGGGAGGGATTACACAGCTGTGAAAGGGATTGGAAGAGATCTACATGAACTTGAATTTCCATGCTTGTATTCTAAGGCCCTTACCCAAGCACAGGTGGCTGGAACCAGGACCCATTACCTTGCCAGAGAGTAAAGTTGACAACATCTTGAAGTTTAAGTTTGAAAGCCATCATCAAGTGTAAGACAGAAGATGTTTGGAAGAAAACATGACCTAGTTTCTCTCCCCAGGGTAACTGGCTGGCATTGGGAAGGGCCCCTGCCCTCAGTGCACCCTAGTTGGCTGGATTTGACGCTAGGTTGGAGCTCTCTCCAGGATACGAGGATCAGACAGTGGCTTCTGGCTGCTGTTGGGGGGCAACCAGAGGAAACTGATGCTCAGAGGGGTTAGGTACCTTGCCCAAGGGCGTGAGCAGGTGAGTAGAGCTGGGATTTGAATGTGTAACTGCAATGCTTGTATTTTTTATCTATTGATGCATAACAAATTACTCCAAATTGTAGTGGCATTAAACAACAAACATTTACTATCTCACAGTTTCAGTGGGTCAGGAATTCAGGAGCAGCTTAGCTGAGTGGTTCTGGCTCACGGTCTCTTGTGAAGTAGTCAAGCTATCAGCCAGGGATACAGTCATCTGAAGGCTCAACTGGGGCTGGAGGATCCAATAGCCAGCAGGCTCACTCACACCCCTCATGACTGGAGGTTCCGGTTCCTTGACACTGGGCCATTCCTAGGGCTGCTTGATTAGACCCATGATTTGGCAGCTGGCTTCCCCCAGAGCAAGAAGCCCAAGAGAGAAAGCAAGTAGGAAGCCAAAGGGCCTCGTATGTCCAAGTCTTGAACATCACACACCACCTCTTCTGCACATTTTATTGGTTAGAAGCAAGTCACTGAGGACACTCACAGTTAAGGCAAGGGGAAGCAGTCCCACTGTATAAAGGGAGATGTATCAAAGAACTTACGGGCTTGTTTTAAAACCCCACAGTCTGTATAGCTGCTCCCCAGCTACAGGTGGGCTCAGGAGTGCTACTGATTAAGATCCCTGTGCCATTCTGCCACCCAAGAGGACTCTCCCCCACTCTCTTGCTGTATACCTCTTGCCCAGGCCTGAACTCCTGGCCAGTTCTGCCCTCCAAATCTCCTCTCGGCTTCTCCAGGCATCTCAGTTCCATTTCCAGAGACGGATGAGAGACGTTCTGAGACCTATGGGATGTGGCATCTCAGGAGTTCGCATTTGTGGGAAAGGGGTTCAATTGGCCACATCCACCAATTATTGTTAGAGGTGTCTCTGTAGGGGTGAGGCAGAGTGTCTCTGGCCAGAAGATCCAGTCCCCATGAAAGACTCGTTCAGCACTCAGCATACAGAACCTTTGATCTGAGGACCAAGCAGTACTTAGTCTTATCACCACATCTACCTCTCCAGGGTACCTATGAGCCAGCTGGGAAAACTGGGGCAGAGGTGGTTTTTCCTGACGTTGTTTCAAGGAGGTCAAGCTGGGGCTGGAACAGAGGTGACCACTGGCAGCCTCTGCTGAGCCTTTTGCCACTCTGGGTTTTGCATTGGGGTGTGGTGGCATGAGGGTTTGCCTCGCAGGCCTCCAGCTACAGGCAGCACAGCTGGCCCAGGACCCCGCCCCTGGCTCTTGAATCCACCCCCAGGTTTGTGCTGACATCAAGATGGAGTGCAGCAGGAATACGAAAGGGGTGAACCTCCCTTGGCACAGCAGTCCAGGGTGCTCCTACTCGGCCTGCCTTTCTCCTTCACTGGGAGTTAGGGTTGCCAGCTACAACACAGGACATCCGGGAAAATCTGAATACTAGATACACAAACGATTGTTAGTGTAAGTATGGCTCAAATATTGCATGGGATATTCTTATACTAAATATTATTTGCCATTAATCTGAAATTCCTATTTACTTGATTATCCTGGCTATTTGACAAATTTGGTGACCTCCTTGGGGCCAGACTCACAGTGCAGCCTGGTCTGCCTCTTCTTACTTTCTGTCACATATGCATTTTTGCCAACAAAGTCTTTGCATGTTTAATCCTTTCTTAATCTCTGTTTCTCAGAGGACTGGGGCTAACACAGTGGGGACGGTGGAGCAGGGGGCGGTGGGGCGGGGAGGAGGTTTGCAATGTGGGCGGGCTTGACTTCTTACAAACATCTAACTTCATAAGAGCTGGCATGGTTCTGGGAATGGGGTCCTCTTTGGCTGCTCAAAGTCACAGTAGTGAGGGAAAGGGGAGCTAGTCTCCCAGGGTCCAAGTTGGAATGCAGCTTCCCTTCCAAGCCTAAGGAAGTTCTGAAACAGTTCTCTCTCTCTCTTTTTTTTTTTTTTTTTGAGATGTCATCTCACTCTGTAGCCCAGGCTGGAGTGCAGTGGTGCCATATTGGTTCACTGCAACCTCCGCCTCCTGGGTCCCGGTTCAAGTAGTTCTCCTACTTCAACCTCCCAAGTAGCTGGGATTACAGACACAAGCCACCATGCCCAGCTAATTTTTGTATTGTTTAGTAGAGACAGGGTGTCACCATGTTGGCCAGTCTGGTCTTGAACTCCTGACCTCATGATCCACCCGCCTCGGCCTCCCAAAGTGCTGGGATTACAGGCATGACCACTGCACCTGGTCTTACAGTTCTCTCATTTTAGGATACCCAAGAATTCCATGGGGAATACCAAGGAAAATGCATCTTCCCTGAGAGATTCCATTTCTATGGATCTGGGGATGGAATCAGCAATTTGCACTTTTGCAGGCTCCACAGGTGATTTTGAAGCCATCACAGGGAAAATAACTCTGCGTATATTATAAAACTTCCCATGGATGCCAGTGCCCATGCTTACTTGATGCTCTCCCCAGCTGATAATTATTACTGTTTAGTAGTGAAGGTGTCAATCCTAGGACTACATTTGCTTTCCTTTCTTCCCTCCACATTTTTGTTTGTTTGTTTGACAGAGTCTCATTCTGTCGCCCAGGCTGGAGTGCAGTGGCACTCCAGCTCACTGCAAACTCTGCTTCCCAGGTTCAATCGATTCTCCTGCCTCAGCCTCCCTAGTAGCTGGGATTACAGGCACGTGCCACCACGTTGGCTAATTTTTGTATTTTTTAAGTAGAGACAGGGTTTCACTATGCTGACCAGGCTGGTCTCGAACTCCTGACCTCAGGTGATCCACCCACCTTGGCCTCCCAAAGTTTTGGGATTACAGACATGAGCCACTGCGCCCAGCCTCAATATTTTCTTTATTTGTTTTTTTTTTTTTTTTTTTTTTTTGAAGGCTTTCTCTATGTTAGAAAAAAATTGCTAAGAGTTTTGGAGCCTGAGAAGACATGGAATCCTTTTTAACATCTGCTAAAGATAGCATCATAAATCATTTTCCCCTTGCC
>CAUYQU010094087.1:0-107642 GCA_963574635.1 Cheracebus regulus | reverse complement strand
TGTCTGTTCATATCCTTTTCCCACTTTTGAATGGGTTTGTTTGTTGTTTTCTTGTAAATCTGTTTTAGTTCTTTGTAAATTCTGGATATCAGCCCTTTGTCAGATGGGTAGATTGCAAAAATTTTTTCCCATTCTATTGGTTGTCGATTCACTCTAATGATTGTTTCTTTTGCCGTGCAAAAGCTGTGGAGTTTGATTAGGTCCCATTTGTCTATTTTGGCTTTTTTTGTCAATGCTTTTGGCGTTTTGGTAATGAAGTCCTTGCCTACAACACATGCACATGAATGTTCATTGCAGCACGGTTTATAATAACAAAGACCTGGAACCAACCCAAATGCCCATCAATGATAGACTGGACAGGGAAAACATGGCACACATACACCATGGAATATTATGCAGCCATCAAAAACGATTAGTTTGTGTCCTTTGTAGGGACATAGATGAACCTGAAACCATTATTCTCAGCAAACTGACACAAGAACACAAAATCAAACACCGCGTGTTCTCACTCATAGGCGGGTGTTGAACAATGAGAACAAATGGACACAGGGAGGGGAGCACTACACACTGGGGTCTGTTGGGGGGAAATAGGGGAGGGACAGTGAGGGGTGGAGAGTTGGGGAGAGATAGCATGGGGAGAAATGCCAGATATAGGTGAAGGGGAGGAAGGCAACAAATCAAACTGCCACGTGTGTACCTATGCAACATATTGCATGTTCTTCACATGTACCCCAAAACCTAAAATGCAATAAAAAATAAAATTAAAAAAAAAGATGCAGCAATATAAAAACAATATGCAACACTATGAAACAACTTGTAACACTATGAAACGACATGCAACAATATGAAACAATATAACATGTGACAATATGTAGCAATATGAAACAATATGCAACACTATGAAACTGCATGCAACAAAATGAAAACACCATGCAGGAATATGAAAACAATATGCAACACTGTGAAACATGTGACAATATGAAACAATATGCAACTATGTAACATGCCACAATATAAGACAATATGAAAACAATATGCAACAGTATAAAACAACATGCAACACTATAAAACAACATGCAACATAACATGCAACATGAAACAACATGTAGAAATATAAAAACAATATGCAACACTATGAAGCAATATGCAATATGAAACAATACAAAAACAATATGCAACAGTATGAAACAACATGCAACAATATAAGACAATATGGAAACAACATGCAACAATATGAAACAATATGCAACAATATAACGTGACAATATGAAACAACATGCAGCAACATGAAAACAACATGCAACCTATAAAACAACATGCAACACTATGAAACAATATGCAACACTATGAAACAAGATGCAAATATGAAAACAACAAGCAACACTGAAACAATGCGCAACACTATGAAACATGCAAATATGAAAACAACAAGCAACACTATGAAACAACATGCAACAATATGAAACTATGCAACACTATGAAACATGCAAATATGAAAACAACAAGCAACACTATAAGACAACATGCAACAATATGAAACAATATGCAACACCATAAACAACATGCAGATATGAAAAACATGCAATACTATGAAACAACATGCAACAATATGAAACTATGCAACATTATGAAACAACATGCAAATATGAAAACAAGCAACACTGTGAAACAACAAGCAACACTATGAAACAACATGCAGCAATATGAAAACCATGTGCAACACTATGAAACAATATGCAACAATATGAAATAATATGAAACAGCATGCCACACTATGAAACAACAATATGCATCATATTATTTGAGCAGCAGAGATGCTGCTACTGATCTTCACTGTACATTTCTATCAAAAAGTCAAAATAAAAAAATAGTTATGCATTTCACTTTTAATAGTGATATGGCTATTTGCAAAAGTTTCCATTTCAGAAGTAATTATCCCTGTTTCTGAGCATCTATCAAAAGATACTTTCAAATACTCCTGTTGAAACTCTTTTTTAAGTTGCTACTGAAGTTGCGGTGCAGAGTAAATGGGTTTGTGTCTGTGTGTGTTTTTCCCCCATCCAAGGGATATCTGGTCTAGAAGAAGTGAACAATCTGACTTTCAAGCACGCACAGGGACCATTTGAATTCCTTCAGTGAACAGGTGACTTCTGGTGAATAAACCTGAGCCCCACAATGTGTGTTTGGGAAACACTGCTGGTCTGGGAGTGAGCTCCAACATGTTCCCATTCCCTGTTCCACACATTTTGTTCCTACCTGTGGCAAAAGGTGTTGGTTCCAGATTCAAAATCCATCACTCCTCTCAGAGCAGGTGACCTCATCTATATCTAGATCAGGATCCAGAATAGTCTAAGCCAATCATGGTGTCCCTTGCCCCAGCAGTGGTTGGTTTAGGGGTGGGCATGTGACCTGGATCTGACCAATGAGATGTGAGATAAAATGTGCTGGGCATTCCCTGGAAAAGGTGGAGTCAGAGAAGGAGATGGGACAATGGAAGCAGAGGTGGGATGCTTTGAAGATGGAGGAAGGAGCCATGAGCCAGGGAATGTCAGCTGCCTCTAGAGGCTGGAAAAGAAGGCACACAGAACATGGCTGGATCCTGATAGCAGCCCTGGAACTTCAGCCCCAACTGCCTAAGTGAGGGCAGCCAGCCTGAGGACTCAGGGAAGCAGAAAGTGTCAGAGACTTTATTTGGAGATGCTATATATTAACCTCTTCTGGAGCTTCCACCACTAAGGACATTTTGATTTCTTAGATGCTACATTTTCCTTGACATTTAGCTATTTGGGGTTGGTTTTTCTGTTATTTGCAGCTGGAAGGATTTTTACAAATCTTCCTCACTGTCTTCCAACATAAAGGCTCTTGGCTGGCTGCTAGAAAACCTTCTTTATCCCCCAAATGCTAAGCTTGAATGACCAGCTGGTATGGAGACAATGAAGAACGTCTACCTGGCCAGTTAACACACTGCATATTCCATCTTTTACTAAACAAATGTAGTCTAGATCTCTCTTCCCTCTCACAATAAGGCTGGCCATCCAGCCTCTGTCAACCATCAAGCATGATTCAT
Organism: Cheracebus regulus; assembly: GCA_963574635.1. Lineage (NCBI taxonomy): Eukaryota > Metazoa > Chordata > Mammalia > Primates > Pitheciidae > Cheracebus > Cheracebus regulus. The sequence goes on along the minus strand of CAUYQU010094087.1, from coordinate 104,575 downwards.
CGGTTTACCTCCACTGGGATGAGGATGGTGTGGTGGTTAGGAATTAGATCTCTGGGACTAAAACCAGCTTGTCCAAATCCCAGCTCTGTTAGGCTGAATAATGGCCCTCTGAGATGCCCAGATCCTAACCCCCAGAACCTGTGACTATGTGACCTTGCATAGCAAAGGGGACTTTGCAGATGTGGTTAAGCTAACGATCTTTAGGTGGGAGATTATCCTGGATTATCTGGGTGGGTCCAAGGTCCTTACAAGGCCAGAAGAGTCAGAGAAGAAGATGGGATGATGGAAGCAGAGGTAGGAAGGATGGGCTTTGAAGATGGAGAAAGGAGCCATGAGCCAGGGAATGTCAGCTACCTCCAGAGGCTGGAAACAGGAAGGAAATAGATTCTCTGTCAGAGCCTCCAGAAGACACACAGCCCTGCCCACTCCCTGACTTTAAACTTCTGACCTCCAGAACTGGAAAATAATAAATGTGTGGTGTTTTAAGCCACTAAGTTTATGCAACAACAGGAAACCAATACACCAGGTCCAACACTGTCTGTGGGGACCTTGAGACAGCTGCCTAACACACTTGAGCTTCAGGCTCCCCTCTGTAAAATGGGCATGGTGATAATAACTCATAGGTTTGTTGTGATGCTTTAACATTTTGATACAAGCAAGGTCCTAAGAAGGGCTCCTGGTTAATATGGTTGGCATGTGTGTCCCCACTCAAATATCATATTAAAATGATATTGTTGAGGTGGGGCACAGTGGGAGGTGATTGGATCATGGAGGCAGAGTTCTTGATATTGTCCTTGCAATAGTGAGTGAGTTCTCACAAGATCTGGTTATTTGAAAGTGTCAGGTGTTTCTCCACTCATGCTCTTGCTCCTGCCTTCCCCATGGGATGTGTGCTCCCCCTTCGCCTTCTGCCATAATTGAAAGCTTTCTGAGGCCTTCCCAGAAGCCAAGCAGGTGTCAGTACCATGCTTCTTGTACAGCCTGCAAATCGATGAGCCAAATAAACCTCTTTTCTTTATAAGTTACTCAGTCTCAGGCATCTATTGTAAATGCAAGAACAGACTAACACAGTGGTACATACTAAGTGCTCAATAGTTTTAAGCAACATTAACTTCTTTCCTTCCCAAAAAATCTATTCCATAAAACATTATCAAACACTTTTGATTTCACTGAAAATTTCATGGAAAGAAAAGACAATGATTTCTATTTGAGCAGAATTAGTAAATTTCCAGGAAATATTTCTGTTCTCCCCGTGTTTCTGCCTTCATGACACTAAAAGTGTCTACATCATCCCTCTCCCCTTCACACACAGCCTCACACACACTGCTCATTGTATTAGTCAGGGTTCTCTAAAGGGACAGAAGTAATAGGATAGATGTATATGTAAACATGGGTTTATTAAGGAGTATTGACTTACATGATCACAAAGTGAGGTCTCACGATAGAACATCTGCAAGCTAAGGAGCAAGGAAGCCAGTCCGAGTCCCAAAACCTCAAAAGTAGGGAAGCTGACAGTGTGGCCTTCAGTCTGTGGTTGAAGGTCCAAGAGTCTCAAAGATGAAGAACAAAAAAAAAAAAAAAGAAGAAGAAGAACTTGGAGTTCCATGTTCACGGGCAGGAAGCCTCCAGCATGGGAGAAAGATGCATGCTAGGAGAGTAAGCCAATCTAGTCTTTTCAGGTTCTTCTGCCTCCTTTTATTCTAGCTATGCTGGCAGCTGATTCGATGGTGCCCACCCAGATTGAAGGTGGGTCTGCTTTTCCCAGTCCACTGACTCCATAAATGTTAATCTTTGGCAACACCTTCACAGACACACCCAGGAATAATACTTTGCATCCTTCAGTCAAATCAAGTTGACACTCAGTATTAACCATCACACTCATATTAGTCTCCATGGCTCCCAGCCCCTTCTCCTTTCTCTTTAAACACCATGTAAATCATATTCTATATGCAGCATTCAGGGCCTGACCTTGATATTCAGGACCTCACCTTGCATGTGTCCCCAGGGCACAGTGAAAAACAGGCAAGTGCCTGGTCTACAGGCAACATCAAGGAAGGCTTCTCAGAGGTGAGGACCCCCAGCTGAATATGCAGGACATGAAGGATCAGGACGTCTTTCATTATATGATCAAGGCGAGGAGAGCGTCAACTCTGCCTAGACTCCTGCCTAAAGATCACTCTGAACTGGTTAGAGAGGAATCAGGATTTGATGTTTTAAACACAGCACATGGTCATTTTTAATTGCTTAAATATAGAATATGAATATTTTTAAAATTCAAGTTTTGTTAAGCGAGCCAAATGAGGCCTGGCACAGTGGCTAATGCCTGTAATCCCAACACTTCGGAACACTGAGGTGGGCAAAGCACCTGAGGTTGGGAGTTCAAGATCAGCCTGGCCAACATGACGAAACCCTGTCTCTACCAAAAATACAAAAACTAGCTGGGCACGGTAGTGGGCGCCTGTAATTCTTGGGAGGCTGACGCAGGAGAATTACTTGAAGCTGGGAGGCAGAGGTTACAGTGAGCTGAGATCACACCTCCGCACTCCAGCCTGGGTGACAGAGACTCCATCTAAACAAAACCAAAAGAAGAGAGAGAGAGAGAGAGAGAGAGAGAGAGAGAGAGAGAGAGAGAGAGAGAGAGACAACCAAGCTAAATGAGGCCAATAGAGGCTAAATGACTGGAAAATGAACGTTTATTTTTGTGAGTGATTTGATTTTTGCTCTTTGAGACCGTTGGCTCAAGGCATAGCTAGATGTGCTGCAGTTGACTCCAGGCCTCGGGAAGATCTGTAACACAGAACCACCGATGCATCCTGGTGCTTCCCATCCAGGAACTGCCTCTCAGTCGGCCCCACACCCAAGAGGGGGTGCTGGAGGCGTGACAACCTAAGGCCAAGCAAAGACGCTCTTCTCTAGCACCAGCGACAGTGACGAGAGTGATCTTCCCTATGAAAGTTGCATATTCTTCCAAAAAGGGAACTTCTACTTGGAGGAATACTTTGGGAAATCAAGTAAAATTTCCTCCTGACTTCCCTGAAGTAATGGGCACCAGATTCAGACTGACAAATTTAGGACATGCAAATGGATTCACATCAATCCTCTTTACTATAATGGGAGGATCCTCCTTCCAATACCTGACTCGGCTGCCACCTGGAGTGCAAGGAACTTGAGCATCCTCGGGCTGGCTAATCATGGAGAAAACATTTCCTGACTCCACTAATTGGCCTTGCACTCGGTCCAGGGATGCCAGCATAGGCTTATCGTGCCACATTCCTCCTGGCACATTCCTGCCCTCTGAGGGATGAGTCCATTAGTGATGCCCCAGCTATCAGAAACCTGTGCAGCGCTGAAGGTGAACAGTCAGCGTGGTCAATGTTGCCAGGTGATCAAAAGCGAGTATTGATTTTCTTCCAGGAACAGAAGTGAGAAAAGGCTCTGGGTGAGAACCTCAGAATATCAATCCACTCTTCCAGCCAAGCAAGGGACATAGGCAGAAACTGCAACAGAAGCATGGGGGCAGTATCTGCATCTTAACTATTCACATTCACTCCATCTTCTGTCTTCTCCATCTGCCCCTCCCCAGGCATCCCAAAGTGGGTTTTCAAGCAAATCCCGTTATCTGACTCAGCAGATGTGAACATAAGAAGTGTTCAGCCTTCTCCTTTTCTTAGGCAGTCTTGGGCACGGACCTCTCAGCTGGAACTCTTGCTCTTTCCTCTCAGAGTGGTAGACAATATTGGAGAAGATTTAGGCTGATGCTAATTTTCTAGTAGAAGCTAGACATGGTGGGCTTTTCTCAGTGGGCAGGGTCGGGGACGTGATGTTTGGGATTGACTTTTGAATTTGGACTTAGCTTACAGAATTTAAATCATTCTACAAGCAAGAAAAAAGCCACAAGCTATTAGGAGCTGCACAGGAAAAGGAGGAGAGAGAGAGAGATGGGGAGGAAGAGGAAGAAGGAGAGAGAGTGAGAAGTGGAGAGAGAAAGGTAGCTGGAAGACGGGAGGGCAGGAATGGGGGGAGAGACAGGAGAAGTAAATTCCAAAGGAGATTAGGATGCTTTGATCATAACCCTTTGGGAAAAATGGGTCAGACACCTAGAAATGTGCTGTCCTTCATGTGGCAGCCATCATGGTATCTCATCAGTAACAGAGTGAACACTCTGTTTCCAGGGTAGGTCTTTTAAACTGATGGTAAAGTCCTCCCAAATACTTTATGATGAAGGGCATACCTGGAAAAGGAGGACCACCAGCGATCAGCGACCAGGAAGCCACATCTCCTCCCTGGACTTCTTCAGCCCCAGCTCTCCCAATCCAAGCCGGCATTCCTCTGCACCAATTTACCCTACCACCCTCCTCAGAGCACCTGGCAGACAGGACACAGGGACTTTCTTGGCTAAAGGACAGTTAGACTTAAATATAAAATGTAAAATTTGTCTACTTAAGTCAGCCATTTCTGTTCCATGCAGCTGCCCATTTCTGCACCAAAGCCATGCAGTAAAATTGTCAGAGCTCAAGAAGATGTTTCCACACCCGACGGGCAAATCGCCACGCCATCACCACTCACCTGGTGACTATTCCTGCTTTGTTTTTTCTCTTCCATGTCACAGAATTAAAGGAGAGAACCAGAATTACAGCTAGGCCTCCCTGCCTGTCTCCCTCAAGGCCCGATAATACAATGTAAGCTTCAAACTCTGAAGTGCTTGACATTATCCACAGGCTTTTAGTATGGACGGTGTATTTTCCTTAGAGGCAAAAGTGCATCTGCAAGAGTGTGTGTGTGTGTGCAACCACAGAAAATGCACTTCCTTCCAGACAGAGCAGCTGGAAGGCTCTTGCTTCAACTGTTTTCATGAAGGCACTGGCTTCAATTGTTTTCATGAAGGCACTGATCTTCTTCTGCTGGGGCTGCCAGAAAAATGCAGCTTAAGCAAAGCAAAATGCAGCCCACAGACTGGGCGGCTTAAGCAAAGGAATTTCTCACAGTTCTGGAGGCTGAAAGTCCAGTGTATTCATCCATTTGCATTGCTGTAGTGGAATACCTGTGGCTGGGTAACTTATCAAGAAAAGAGGTTGATTTGGTTCATGGTTCTGCAGGCTGCACAAACATCTGTTCAGCTTCTGGTAATGCCTTCAGTAGCTTCCAATCAAGGCAGAAGGCAAGGTGATATGGTGTGGCTCTGTGTCCCCACTCAAATCTCATGTCAAATTGAAATTCCCCATGTTGGAGGATGGGCCTGATGGGAGGTGATTGGATCTTGGGGGCAGTGTCTAATGGCTTAGCACTATGTCCCTAGGGCCATCTTATGATAGAGTTCTCATGAGAGCTGGTTGTTTAAAAGTGTGTGGCACGCTCTCTTCCTCCCACTCCTTCCTCTTTACTTTTTGCCATGATTGTGAGTTTCCTAAGGCCTCTCTAGCCTTGCCTCCTATACAGCGTGCAGAACCATAAACAGTGTGGAGCAGGCAGGAGGAGGAGGCTTTATCTTCATTTGATGGACAAAGGAACTGAGCTACACAGTCTCACTGACTTCCTTAAAGCCACACAGTAGAGCAACCACAGAACCACATCGTTTCTATGTTTCTCACTCATCCCTGAGGCCTCTCCACTAAATTCAGCTGTGTCCCTTAGCTGTGACTTCCCCTTGGACAGTCAAACTCCTCACCCAGTGTTCTAGAACCTGTCCCATCCCTGGAGTTGAGAAGGTAGTTCTATGGCTGGCATTCCAACCACCTCAGCCTTTAACTCACCCATGTAGAATCACCCTCCACTTAGCAGATTCTATATTTTATTTTCCCAAATGCAAAAGCTGTCCCAAATGCTGCTTAAACATTAACTGCTTGTGTTTCTTCTACTTGGGGAAAAATCTCACAGCAATAAAATCAAAGCTATTATGGGCACTCAGAGATTTTGACTTCCAATTCCAAATATAACTTCTTAAGCATAAAACAGTAAATGTGAAGTGCCTATTACCTCAATTTTAAATGATAAAGTCTTGAGTATGTTGCCCCAGGGATTTTGAAATACGTGAGGAACCTATGTAGGACGGTCTTTCCGTGAGTTTTACTCCACAGCTGTTGAATTTACAAGCCTAATGCAGTCTGCACAGGGATCTCCTTGAAGAAGCTTAGCACATTGATACAGCAATATCAGGATGGATTGCCAGCTCTTGAGAAAGGAAAAATGCACCCTTGAAAATATTTATTAAACATTGTTATTTGTTACAAACTGTCAAGGTGAAAGGCATCTCACTATTTAAAATAATAATGATGCTTAATAGGTACTGGTGGTACGGGGTTTCCTTCGGGAATGAAGAAAAGGGGAAATGGCTTTCCTTCACTACCCTAGGTCCTTTGCCTGGGCTACAAATTAACATAAGGCAGATTAACAGGAAAAAAAAATTGTTTTAATTATGTATGGGAGACTTACATATCAGAGTCCCGCAAAAATATGAGGCTCAAAGAAGAAAGAAGGGCCAGATAATTGAAGCTTATATATCACCTCCCAAGCTATAGCAAGGAAGGAGGACTTGAAGCTTCTTATGGGCTGCAGAGGGAAGGGAGGTGCATGGAGACAGGTTCTGGGAGGGTAAGGGGAGAAAACGTGCCATGAAAAAAGATGGTGTTGTTATATAGATAAAAGGTTTCTTAGGGAGTAAAAGTTTTCCAGGAGTGGATACTTTTACTAATGTAGATTTCCTGTCTAGATGTAAATTTCTTTTACCAAAGAGCAGCTTTTTAGAGCTACTCCCATGTCTGCAGTTTCTCAAAATAATCAGTTCTAAAATATACCAAAGAAGTATATTTTGGGGTGGCATATTCTGGTCTCCTACAGGCATATTTTGGGGTGGTGTGTCCTGAGCCCCAACAGGGTGATGGAAAAGTTTTGGATGGAAAACTAGATGCTGGTGATTCTGCACAACATGGTGACTTTACTTGATGTCACAGAATTGTTCACTGTAAAATGACCAAAACAGTACATTTTATGATATATATTTTTTACCACAATCAAAAATAAATAAATACATAACATTTGCTTATTTTTTCATCCAATTTATGTGCATTGAGCACCTACTATGTTCCAGGCACTGTTCTAGAGGTCAGGGGTACCGGAGTGAACAAGACAGACACAGCCTCTTTTGTAAAGTCTCTTATATTCCAGGGAGGAGAGAGCTCATAAACAATTAGAATAAAAATGGAGATTTCAGAGAGTGTGAGGTGTTGGGGTGACAAGGAAGGCAGGTGGATGAAATGATGGGGGGTGCTGGGGCAGAGGCTGGCTTAGACAGGTGGCAGGACGACCTCTGGGGAGGGATAATTCCACTGAAGACTGTGAAGTCTTGGCCCCCTCCACCCGATTGGCTGAGCATTGGGAAGCTATGGGAGAGGAGCACTTGGGCAGAGGAAGCCTGGGTACGAAGCCCTGATAGGGAAGAATTTCTGTTCCAGAAATGGGGAGAAGGCCAGTGGGGTAGCAGTGAGGGAGGAAGAGGGGGATGTGGGAGGACACTGGAGAGAAGCTGATTAGGAGGATCCGGCCCAAGGATGTGACTTCCCTAGAAGGAAATGTGGACCTCTGATGAATGATGGGATTCTCCCCTGCCCCAGTGCTGCCAGCAATCTGCAGGAATTTCATAGCCCTGAGACCGGGAGCATCAACCTGCTTCCTTTCCTGGCACATCCTCCACACCTGTACCTGTCCTCGCTGAGCCCCGTTCGTGCCAAAGCCCCTCCTGCCAACTCCATCAGGACAGATGGGTCTGGTCCTGTCCACTCAAGGTCCAGCTTCTCACCCTGGCTGCACACCAGAATCACCTGGGGAGATTTTTTAAAGTCTTCAAGTCTGAGCTATATCCCTCAGGCCAAGTGAACCAGGATTTCCAGGGGAAGAATGTCCTGCACACTGGGACTTAAGGCTCCCCAAGTGGACTAAGGCATTACTGTGTGTTCCTCTATTAACGGATTCATTCTTATTTCATAATCAGCTGCTACCTCCTCTCTAAAATAAAATATGTGCATTTAAATAACTCTCTTTGAATAATGCATTTTAACCCCAAATGCATGGGAATCTGAGGTTCCGTGTCACCTGGTGGAAAGGAGACTCATGGAAGGGAAATTCAGATGTCTCTGAGACACCAGTAAGTAATTCATTAGCAGCACCCATGTTGCATGGAGACCAGGGCACTTTCCTTGGGCTGCTTTATGCAGAAGTGTCAAGGAGTGATGGTTGGACCTGGCTTTGGGCAAAACCATTCACTGGTTTGCACACATTGGGATGGGAGGTGAGGCCGGCATGTGCTCTCCTACATGGGTGGGAATGACTTTACCTTTTACAGGGCATGTTTTGTGCTCCCGAGGATCCTTTACAGTGTGTTTCACGTAAATATTTCATGCAAATATTTTCATGTAAATGGTGCTCCCTGAATTGATGCCTTCAATTGACTCTGTGTGAATTCATTTAATCCTCACAACAGCAATCTGCATTACATCCTCTTATTATTTTCATTTTGCAGTTGGAGAAACAGGGTCATAGAGAAGCCCGGTAACTTGCAAAGGCCACAAAGATGATAAGCGGCAGACTGAAGGTTCAGTCCTAGGCAGTGTGGCTCACAGTCCACCATCAGTCGCTCCTCAGTAACACCTCACTCTTGTGTTCTATTGGCTCCCTGGAACAGAGAGAATGCCAGGGAAAGGGACAGTGTCCTAGTCTATCTGTATTGCTCTACTATAATACCATGAACTGGGTGGCTTATAGACAACAGAACTGTATTGCTCACTGCTCTGGAGGCTGGAAGTCTAAGATCAAATTACCTGCAGATTGAGTGGTCACAACGCACTTCCTTGTTCATGGATGGCTGTCTTGGCTCCCACGTAGTAGAAGAGGCAAGGCAGCTCTCTGGGGTCTCTTTTATAAGGGCACTAATCCCATTCTTGAGGGCCCCACCCTACAATTAGTTCCCAAGGTCTCTGCCTCCAAATACCATCACATTGGGAATTAGGTTTCAACATAAGAATTCTGTGGGGACAGAAGCATTAAGTCTATCGCATTTGGGCATCTCAGATCATCTGAGACTTAGGTACTTCCCAAGAGAGATAAGTGAACTTAAGAAAAGCTGCAATTTTTGTTCACTTAATTGTGGAACTGAAATGCTTTTCTGCTTCACATTTAAAGCTCTGGGTAACCTGAGGAGAAAAGCAGCTGCTACTGCCAACTCAGTCTCCACCTAAGTTCTTCCCCTAGAATCAGCTTTCCTGCCTCAGATCTCCCCTTCTCCTCTTTCCCTTCCTCTCTGCTTCCTTTTCCTCAATCTGATGGTCATTTGTTCAGAAACCATTAAGGGGCTGTTTCTGTCTGAGTCAATTCATCCTCCCCCCAAACTTGCAAGGTTAGAATTATTATCACCCCTATTTTACAGAATGGACAACCAAGGTGCAGTGACATGAAGACACCTACCCAAAAGCTTCACAGTCAGTCAATGGCCAAGATGGCACTTCGATTCCAAGTAGTCTTGGCCAGACTCCTGCTCTTAAGCCCTCCCTGTCCTCTTCTTTTCCTTTTTCTTTTCTTCTCTTCATTTTCCCCTTGGCTCTGGATGAATATTTATGTTCTTATTTTTTAATAAAGGAAGATGAGGATTGGTTAAAGAAAGAAAAGACAACCAGAGAGAGGAGGGAGTTCAAAATCACTTCTCCTTGTTAGCTGATGACAGGATTCTTTTGGGTGCCCTGCAGCTGTGGCTCCGTATCTAGGCAGCTCCAAATTGCACCGCGGCAAGAAAAGTTTAACAATAATCATGCAAAATCTATTTATTCTTAGCTGTTAATCTAGCTACGATCCGCCCTCTTCATATCTACGTAATTAGAAGTACCGCAGAGGGCAGAAGCCATTCTCAGCAGCAGCTGCTGGGAAGCGCTGGCAGCCCTGCTCCTTGTAGGTGCCAGGCTCTCTTGGGGGCTTCTGCACTACCCCACCCCAGTTCCGAGAAGCCCTCCTACCAGAATAGGAGGAGTGTAGGACTGTCGCTGGAGGTGAGTCTCACCTTTGCAGTTATAGTGGACACCTGTTGGTTTCGCCTGTGGATCATTTTCCCTTAGGAACCTGCCCCTAAGCTATGGGTCGGGAAGCTGAGTCAGTTCATGATTCTGGGGATGGATACGGGCTCCAGCCTGGAAAAGCCATTCTTCTAACTCTTCCTGTTCTGTCTTTACAAGACTTTGCTGTTGAAATTCCCAGACTCAGAACGGGTTCATTCTGCCTGTGTCACAGCCTCATCCACAGAGATGGGTTCCACAGCGAGTGATGACCCAAACCAGACCCATGAGCCCCTCATTGCAAATTCTAATCTAAGTAATGGGAACGATCTTCCCTTCCACCCCTGGGGTTGTCTTGCTGTTGGGTGATGACCCGGTAGGAGTCTACATACACATTCTCAATGCTTAAGAGAGGGTGAGTTGAGCACCTGTCCAGGGCCATCTTTTCTTCCTGGTGGTATGCACAAAATGTCTTTTTATCTTCTCAGTAAAAGTCACGCCCATTCACAAGGTCCCGCACTCTTAAATAGCCACTCACCGCACCCATTTGCCTTTCTTCCCTTCCACAGTTAAACCGCATTCCACATTCTTCCTTGTGGCCATGTGGCCTGGGTCTAACCAGCTCTACATGGGAAGAAGTGATGTAGGTACTCATCAAGCCTAGCCTACAAACTCTTCCAGCATCACTGTCTATTCTCCTATTTCATCGAGCACCCGGTTGTCAACACCCTTTAACACGGCATTGCCTCCATCAGCCTGGGGTCCTGAGTGACTGTGTGAAGCTGAGCCTCCTGCACTCCATCCCCATTCCCCCTGCTACCAATCTGACTTTCATGTAAATAAAAATAAACTTGTGTAGGTTAAACCACTAACATTTTGAGATTTATTGTAGCAGCTGCATTACCTTAGGAATGTGCCATTGAGCATGGTTCTTCCACTCACAATTCTAAGTGTAGAAGAATCTATCTAGTTTCTGGGCAACAGGATGATTCTTCCCCCCATCCGTTCTTCTAACTCTTGCTGTTCTGTCTTCCCAAGACCTTACTGTTAAAATTCCCAAATCAAGAACTGGCTGTGTCAAGCTGGACTCTGATGAAATCATGCATAGGCCTCACTGGTAAAAAGGAGCAAAAGAAGGGTGAGGAGACCCTCAAGCCCCCAGAAGGTAAAGTGTGGAAACTCAGGATAAGTATTCCAACCCCAAGGGAAAAAGTAGACCACAACCAGTGAGCAATCACAGTTGGAGGGTCTTCAGGGTTTGGTTCTCACTGCACATGGTCAGTTTGCCCACTGAGGCTGAGTGACAGCTAGTGCTATGAGTCCTGGAAACAGAAAGGGCTAGAGAAATCTAGGAAGGCTTCCTGGAAGCTGTGGGAGTCAAGCTTGGTCTTAAACCATGAATAAGAATTCTGGCTAGGCAGGGGACAGAAGAGAGGGCACATCAAGCCCTACAACTTTGTGCAAACTCGTGAAGTCAGGAGCATGCATGAATTTAGACACCCCTGTCTCTTCTTTTCCATAAGAGACAGTCTGACCTAGGCTTAAACTGCAGCAAGAGAGGTTTGGTTTACAATTTATGGAGAGTTTTCAGACAAGGAGAAACTTTGATATGGGGGCAGATCCCAGAGAAAGATGATGAAAATATATTCTCAGGTTGTCTCGCCTGAGAGGGAAGTGGGAGAAATATTTTCTGTCCACTTTCATTTAGCCTTTCAGCCACACAAGGGCAGGATCTGTCTTCTGCACCACTGTGACTCCTGAAACACCACCCAGAACCCTGAAGGTAGTGGGGCCTAAGGTGGGAGGGGGTGGGACTAGGCCAGGGTTCCTCAAACCTGTTGACTACAGCCCTGAATAAAAAGTGCACTTTACATGGTGACCCAGTGCACACAGACAAACACAGACACAAACAAATGCACACGTGCATATACTCACATGCATACACTCACAAGCATGCACAAATGCTCACTGCATACAAATGCACACCCAGAAACGTATGCATACACACATTCACACATACAAATGCACACAGAGACAAATGCATGCATACACACCAACACATTTACATTTACATGCACAAATAATGCACACAGGACACAGGCTTCCTGAATAAACATTATTCTTATTTTCTTAAGCCAGTGTATTAGTGTCATATTGATGTTACAACAAATTGTCACAAATTTAGCGACTTAAAACAACACATGTATTTTCATACAGTCTAGAGGTCAGAAGTCTGAAATGAGTCTAACGGAGCTAAAACAAATGTGTTGGCAGGGATGAGTTCCTTCTGGAGGCTCCAAAGGAGAATCTACTTTGTTACTTTTCTAGAAGCCACCCACATCCCTTGGCTCATGGCCACATGTGGAGGAAAAGTTAAATGTTAAATGTGAACTCAATTGAACATGGACACAAATGATGGTCACCAGGTACCAGAACAGGTTGTGTGAGCCCCTTGAGATGTTCGTCCAGCTCTGTCTTGGAGAAATGTCTATTTCAATCTATTCCTATGTGTTAGTTATTGAAAAGCAACAGACAATCACAAAAACAAGTTGACCTTTTTGTGTTCTTTGAGCCCAGTCGCCAAGGGTGGCCCTTGTGACTGGGCCTCATGTCTAACAACTCATTACAAAAAGAGCTGGGGTCCCAGACTGCGCCAAAGCTCCATGAGACCTCTCCTCATCTGTGCACAGATGAGTGGCTGACTCGGAGTCCAGACTGTTGCTTCCCAGTCTGGTGATGAATCCTCTATAGTCTGATGAGTGTAAATATAATATATATATATATATATATATATATATATATATATATATATATGTATTTTTCCTTCTTCCCTTCCCATTGTAATTTGCTTATTATATAAATCTGCTTTTATATCAATTTGCTTATTATATCATTTGCTTATTATACCTACATTGCCATTTACATGGGATAAAGGTTGTTTATCCTTAAAGGTATTGTGTGTGTGTCTTTTCTTCTCCTCTGGCATGTTTCTGAACAGAACACCGCACCCCTCTGACCTCTGCTTCCATCACACATCTTCTTCTCTGCCTCCTTTCTCCTTCCTTATGAAGAGCCTATGACCACATTGGCCCCACCTGAATAATCCAGGATAATAACCTCTGTCTATAGAGTCTTAATTTATTCATGTCTGCAAAGACACACATGCACATGCTTGAATTCACACACCCACATGCAGGTGCAACATGACATAGTCACAGGCTCTGGGGCATTCACACACTCATACAGGTGTGAGGTGACATGTTCACAGATTCTGGGGCATTCACACACTCACATGCAGGTGTAATGTGACATAGTCACAGGCTCTGGGGCATTCATACACTCATGCAGGTGTGAGGTGACATGTTCATGGGATCCGGGGCATTCACACACTCACATGCAGGTGTGAGGTGACATAGTCACAGGTTCTGGGGCATTCACACACTCGCAGGTGTGAGGTGACATAGTCACAGGGTCAGGGGCATTCATACTCTCACATACAGGTGTAATGTGACATAGTCACAGGCTCTGGGGCATTCACACATTCACATGCAGGTGTGAGGTGACATAGTCACAGGGTCTGGGGCATTCACACACTCACATGCAGGTATAATGTGATGCAGTCACAGGCTCGGGGCATTCACACACTCACATGCAGGTGTCAGGTGACATAGTCACAGGGTCAGGGGCATTTGCACACTCACATGCAGGTGTGAGGTACATAGTCACAAGTTCTGGGGCATTCACACACTCACATGCAGGTGTGAGGTGACATAGTCACAGGCTCTGGGGCATTCACACACTCACATGCAGGTGTCAGGTGACATGTTCACAGGCTCTGGGGATAAGAATGAGGACATCTTTGGGTGCTATGATTCAGCCTAACATAGCAGAGGTCCTCCCAAGCAGACCCTGAGGGGCAGATTCAAGTGCCAAGGATGAATTTACACTCTGTTCCCAGAGCCTCCATGGTGACCCTACATTTGTGTGACCTGAAGCACGAGGTCTCATCATTCTTGCACCTGAGTGCTTCCCTTGTCTCACCTCAGTCCAGGCCCTGCTCCTCCAAATTCTCCTGCCTAAAGGCAAGGAAACTGGGCTTTCAGCAAAGCCCATCACTGGCTCAAGAGCCCCCCAGAAAGGATGTTAATTTCCTGGTGTATTGGCTCTCTCTGCAGTCTGGCAGTGGCTCCAGCCAGCCTCTGAAAGACACTCACAAGTGTGAGCTGTTAGAAGCTGAAGGGCCCGAGGGAGTCATCTGCACCCCAGCACTCTCTTGCAGGCTCAGGCTGCAGGGAGCTCAGAAAGAGTGGAAAGGCTGCTGATGGGGTCTAGGGGGGCGCAGATTGCACCTGCTATACTTACCACAGGCCATGCACTCAGGTGGGCCCGTTTTAGCTTGTTCTAGGTCATTTTTTAAATGCTGGAGACAGCAACCCCAGTCAACATTAAATTATGCTGGAGTAGATCAGGGCTCCACACAGGCCCCAGGGCCCCACAGTCCTGGACAGACAGCGTGTGCCCATGGGATGGTGATCCTAGGGAGGTAGCTACATTTATTTCCTTCTTTTCTTCAACTTCCAAATGGATAGATTTCTACTCTCGCCTGTTTGCATCACTTGAGGCTCTCAGGTAGGGAGAGAAGGACAACAGCATTTGGGGGAGTCAACTCCTTTTGCTGCTGTGGTTACACCTGGCGGGAGCCCCCACCCTGCCCGGCCTATACATTTGATTCCTCAAACAGGGTTCTTTGGGCTGGAGTTTTTCATCTTCATCACAACCAGCTAGAAAAATAATTTGGGACTTCAAAAGTAAATAAGGAAATTTGGATTTTTCAGTTGGGAAAAGAAAAATTCTGCCAAACAGTGACTCACCTGAGTCACTTCGAATGCACAAGCACGAACATGAGCCTTCTTGAAATCAGGAAATTTCAGGGAAGGGGTATATACTCTCACCCCTCACTTATGATGTTGCCCCTTGAATTGTAGCTCCAGCCACTGTAGCACTCTCTGGAGAGGCAACTTCCAAGCAGATGCTGCTAGAAATACACACTCGGTACCCTCCAGGGAAAGGCAGCTCTACTGGGAAGCAACTGGTCTTGTAGGTTAATGAACAGCATTACATTAAACAACAGATGTGTTCTCTTTCGCATCATAAAAGAAGTGCCTGTTCAATGTGAAGAATTTGTAAGAGAGAGTTAAAAAAAAAAAAAGAAAGAAACTGCCCATGGTCCTCCCTCGGTTAACATTTTAATCATTAAAAAATTTTTTTCTGTGCCTATTTTATTTGTACTGTTATCTAATATTATTTAGCAGTATTTAAGTTATATGCATAATAAGAATGCTTTTGACAAGTAACAAAGTAATAAACTCATGATTTAAAACATGAATATGTATATTTGCGTGGGAAGCCTAGGCTCAAAGAGATCCAGGGTTTGCGCTGGACTCACTGATGATGTCGGAGACAAAGACTCTTTCCCTTGTTTTCCATGACCTGTTAACTGCACTGGTTTATTCCTTCAAAGTTTCCAAATGACTCACTTCATTGTTTTGTTTATGTAAAATTTTAACAAAAAATATATTTGCATTAGATGCACATTTCACATACACAAAATTAACTATATCCTTTCTACCAAGAGAGAGAGAAATAACAGTATAAATAGTGGGCAGGATGCTGTCCTCTCTTTGTCCACAAGGTAAGGACAGGATGGGAAATGTGACTGTCTTGTCCTCTCAGTTGGTCTGAACTCCTAGGAGCCTGTAATAGAGAATCTTCCAGTACCCTCAGCATTCTATGCTGTATTTGGGGGACAATTGAAAAGATTTTTCAAATCACATAACCCGGAGTTGGCAGACCATTTCCACAAAGAGCCAGAGAGTATTTTTTAGCTTTGAGGGCCATACGGTCTGTGTCACAACTGCTGAATTCTGTCACGGTAACAGGAAAGCAGTCATGGACAACATATAAACAATGTGCATGGCTGTGTGCTAATAAAACTTTATTTACAAAAACAGGTAGAGGGCCGAATTTGGCCCCCTCACTGTAGTTTGTCCACCCTTACCATATACAATTTGTTACCTTTGGCTTAGCAGGGAGGCTGCTTCATCTTCCCAACTCCCATTTCTCCACGGGAATGTGAGTGTCCTCTCAGCCCTGGCACAAGAGGGCTGTTGGGGCAAGACCCGCCCTTCTCTTTGCCCTCACTGACCCCCACCCTTGGAGGAGAAGTGTTTCTCTGGAAGGTGGGTTGGGAGGAAGAACAACTGGTGCAGCTCAGCCCCTCCCTACCTCCTTTCAGACCACCCTCTGCAGTTCCCACCCACCCACCTCTCCTCTCCTCGGAGGCCTGTAAGGAGAGGGCTAGTTCTGGATAGGTGCAGTCTGATCTGGAGGGAGCATATGAGAACACCCCAACCTGGCCACCAGTCAGGTCATGTCCTCCAATCCAGCTTATGCAACAACAGAGCAGGTGGATTTTCTGCAACCATCTGCTTCCTGCGTTTGTCTCTCCACTGATTCCAAGCTGAGAGGCTGAGTTTGAAATCTTCTGCTTTCCCAGCAGTTTCTCCCCAGCCCCTGCTCCCCCTGTCTCTGTGCCCAGGGAGGTGGCTCCATGGGCTCCTGCCTTCAGCATCCAGCTGGGCTTGGCTGACGGGAGGCACCAATGGGAAACAGGAGGGTGGGAAGAGAGTAAGGTTGGGCGGTTATTCCCTGCAGCCTCCTGTGAGGGCATCCTGGCTGGGCTGCACCCATTACCCAAGGCCAAAGCACATTACACTTAATCTCTATTTATCTGTTCCATGTTCCAAGAACCAATCCTTCCCCTTGTCCCCTTTGGTTTGGGAGTGGTCACAGCTCCCCACTCCCCCCAGCCGCAAATCTTCATTATTTCTTTGATTTCCTCAAACCCTGTCCACACCTTTATAAACAGTCCCTTTATAAAACTCTCTCCACACTCCCAGTTTGAGTGTGCATTTCTTACCTGCTGAGACACTGACAGATACAGAGGGTAGGGAACAATACATCATCTCCCTTTCCCATTCCCTCATGATTCTGCCTTTAAATCCTGCCCTGGGTTGAATGGTGCCTCCCTAAAATTTGTGTCTACCCAGAACCTCAGAATGTGGCCTTATTTGGGAGTAGGATCTCTGCAGGTGTAATTAAGGGAAGGATAGAGTTGAGATGGTCAGAGACGTTTGAACCAGAGCAACTCCATCTTGAATAGGAGCTGGGTAAAATGAGGCTGAAACCTACGGGGGTGAATTCCCAGACAGTTAAGGCATTCTAAGTCACAGGAGGAGACAGGAGGCAGCACAAGACACAGGTCATGAAGACCTGGCATAGAAAGAGGCTGCGGTAAAGAAGCCAGTCAAAATCCACCCAAACCAAGACGGCCACCAGAGTTACCTCTGATTGCCTTCACTGCTACACTCCTACCAGCACCATGAGAGTTTACAAATGCTATGGCAACTGCAGGAAGTTACCCTATATGATCTAAAAAGGGAAGGCATTAATAATCCACCCCTTGTTTAGCATATGATCAAGAAATAACCACAAAAATGGAAAACCTGCAGCCCTAGGGGCTGCTCTGTCTATGGAGTAGCCATTCTTTTATTTCTTTACTTTCCTAATGAACTTGCTTTCACTATAGTCTACAGACTCACCCTGAATTCTGTCTTGCGCGAGATCCAAGAACCTTCTCCTGGGGTCCGGATCAGATCCCCTTTCCTGTAGCAAGATCATATTGGATGCAGGTGGGCCCTTACGCCAGTGAGGCTGTCCTTATAAGAGACAGAAAAGGACACTGACACAGAGCAGAAGACCATGTGAAGACAGATATGGAGATGGGAGGGATGTGGCCACAAGCCAAGGAATGCTAGGGAACCAGAAGCCAGAAGAAGAAGGAAGCCTCCTCCTCTAGAGAATGGAGGGAGCACAGACCTGCCCAAGCTTCATTTTGGACTTCTGGCCTCCTTCTGTAAAAGAGTAAGTGTCTGTGATGGGGCCGTCAAGCTTGTGGTAATTTGTTATGGCAACCCCAGAATACTAATCCAAAAACTGAGACAGATTCTAACAAACCAGGAACATCCAGCATCTCATTGCAGTGTCTGCATTTTCCATACAACAATCCAAAATGTTTTTCTCCATGGGTGACAATGATAAAGAGAATTTTATTTTTTCAGGGAAACTGACGTGCTCCAGAGAGAGGCCTCTTTTATGGTGCCAGCCCTTCTGTAGGCAGCAGCCGAGCCCCAGCCCCGCAGAGTCCTCCGTCCTGGAGGAAGGACGGGCTTTGTGGACAGCAGCGACTCTGTATCTGCATGAAGACCCCAGTTGCTCCCTACTTCTGTTCTCTCCTAATTCCAAAGTGTCCTTTTGTTTGCTTTTCATTTATGACAAAAAATCAAGCAGCTTCACTTTCTTCTAGTGTCCAAACCAATATATCATTGTCCAAGTGTAATCTCATGACATTTGTCAGCCAAGTTTTTAATTATGGGGAAGAGCTGTGCTTCTAAGAATCCATGAGTTTTGCCTACCATTGTGCCAGGGATTTTCAGGATTTTAAGCCTTTCTGCATCGGGAGAAACATGAAAATGGAAAATGTAACTTGCTAACAAGGTTTCTGTGATGAGTTTTATGAAGGAATTTCCCTCTGGGGTTCTGCTTGTTTACTTAGGACAAATATAACAAAATAGTCTGAAAAAAAAAAAAACTCATCGGACCACAGATGTCTTTTCAAAGCTTATTTTGTGTTTTAAAGAAATTAAAGTAGTGGCCAACACTTAAGCATTAGGGAAATTTACATAAAACTCAGTCAATTCAGCCACACTGCCCTCCCATTTGCACCTGGGCACAATAGGCCAGAGTTGATCACTAGCTACCCTTGAATGGGGATGGTACAGATCTTCATTTGCCACAGTCCTCACCTTTCCCTGCTGCCTGACACCTGCTCTATTTAAGGCATTCATCTTGGGAGATTTAAGTTTGAGGTCTCTAACAGAGAGACTGCTTTATTCGTAGCTTATTCAACAACTATTTATTCAGTGTGTAAGCTAGGGACTTGTCCTTCTTCTCACTGTGAGCCCCTTCATCTCCTTTTTTTCTGCCCTCAGTCATTCTTTGCCTCGTATAACCTCATTTTCCCATCTCTACACTTGTTCTGTCTTTGGGATCAGACCTCAATGAGTTATAATTGTTATGTGTGCCAGAACTGGGGGCTCAGACACAGGACCAGAAGCTGAGAATGGCAGGAATCAAGGAGTCTCTAAGGGGAGAAAGGAGGAAGCAGAATGCAAAGGTATTCTTGGCTGGACTTAGTGGCTCAGGCCCACCATCTTAGCACTTTGAGTCAGAGGCGGGTGGATCACCTGAGGTCAAGAGTTTCATACCAGCCTGGCCAACCTGGTGAAAACCCATCTCTACTAAAGATACAAAAATGAGCCAGGCATGGTGACACACACCTGTAATTCCAGCTACTAAGGAAGCTGAGGTGGGAGAATCACTTGAACCAGGAAGGCGGAGGTTGCAGTGAGCAGAGATCACACCACTGCACTCCCAGCCTGGGCGACAGAGTGAGACTGTCTCAAAAAAGCAAAACCAAGAAAGTTATTCTATCCAAGTTACCACTGTGGAGACCACTCAGCCTCCTATGCCATCCCATCACTGCTGTGATAAGAAATAGCCACCAAGTGATTACTTTGTCCAAGAATCACTCATGCAAGAATCAGTAGCCAAAAAGTACAAATGATTGTTCACCAAGTGATGAATAGATAAATAAAGTGTGGCATAGCCATAGGTATTAGTCCATTCTTGCATTGCTCTAATTACCTGAGACTGGGTAATTTATAAAGAAAAGGTTTAATTGGCTCATGGTTCTGCAGGTTGTGCAGGAAGCATGATGCTGGCATCTGCCCAGCTTCTGAGGAGGCCTCAGAAACTTACAGTCACAATCATGGCAGAAGGTGGAGGGGGAGCAGGCAGGTCACATGGCCAGAGCAGGAGCAAGGGAGCAAGGGAGGAGGGACCACTCACTTTCAGATGACCGGGTACTAGGAGAACTCACTCTCATGAGGACAATAGCAAGGTGGATGGTGCTCAACTGTTCATGAGAAATCTGTGCCCATGATCCAATCACCTGCCACAGTATCCAAACCATATCACCATGCAATGGAATATTACTCAGCCATGAAAAGGAATGACATACTGATTCATGCTGCAATCTGGGTGAAACTTGAAATACACTAATGAAAGAAGCCAGCCAGAGGATCACATGTTGTGTGATTCCTTCCATATAAAAGTCCAGAACAGGCAAGTACAGGAGAGAGAGAGCAGATAGCCTGGGGCTAGGGAGTTAAGGGGGTGGGCAGTAATGACAGGTGCAGGATTTCTGTTAAGGGTCATAAAAATGTTCTATAATTAGGTGATGGTAACAGTTGTACAATGTTGTGAAAAAACTGTTAACCACTGAACTACACATTGTAAAGAGGTAGATTTCTTTGGGAAGTCAAGGCAGGAGGATCACCTGAGGTCAGGAGTTTGAGAGTAGCCTGGCCAACATGGTGAAACCCCATCTCTACAAAAGTACAAAAAAATTAGCCGAGTATGATGGTGGGTGCCTGTATTCCCAGCTACTCGGGAGGCTGAGGCAGGAGAATCGCTTGAACCTAAAAGGGAGAGACTGTAGTGAGCCAAGATCACACCATTGCACTTCAGCCTGAACAAATGCCAGGACTCCATCTAAAAAAAAAAAAAAAAAAAAAAAAAAGGTAAATTTTATGGTATGCAAATTACATCACAACTTTTTTTAAAAAAAGATACGAAGTTCAAGAGCTGTTGACTTTTGGCTACATGTAGGTTACCTGCCCACCTGCGACTGAGGGATAGGGAGTGGAAGTGCTTCCCTCACTGGCTCCCACGGAGGAGACATTCAAACAGGACATTCACTAGGCATCTCTCGAGCCTGCATACCAAGACCACACTGTGAGGAAGAGGCCATTGCCCATAAGGAAAGAAGAGCCATGAAGGAGGAGGGTGGACCCCGGTGGCCGAATCTGATCCACACATTCCCAGCGTGACACTGCCCATATTCACAGAGAGAGGTCTGGAGGCCCACGGAGAAGCTGAGAGGAATAACAGGTGGCAGGGTACATCAAGAGAGGGGTGCTTATTGCTTTCTTTTTTGTATTTTTTTTAGAATTTGATTTTCTTAACAATTAATGCATGACATATATAATTTTTAACCAATTGAATTTACTACCATGAATACAAGGGGCAGAGTGAGACGGAAGCAGAGCTCTGTGGATGAGCAGCCTCCACCCGCGGCCAGGCTCAGGTGGAGAGGCCAAGGCAGGCTCTGTGGATGAGCAGCCTCCACCTGCAGCCAGGCTCAGGTGGATGCCCAGAACCACACGGGCTGTTCCCTGCTCCCCATTCCCGCCTATCCAGTTCCATTGTGCACCCTGCATCTTCTTCCCAGTAACTGGCTTTACCTGTGAGAGCTCGCCCCAGTGCCAGTGGGCCTTGGCTGTGAGGTCTAGCCAACTCACTCCCTGGCAAACACAGTCTGAGGCCTCCTGCGCCACCATCCTCCTGCCCTCCCAGCTCTCGGCATCCCAGCCTGCACACCCCGGGGCACGGACTATGCCAGCCCCGTGGGTCGGATATTCTTTGTGTTCTGCCCCACATCCTTAGGTCTCCCTTGTCCCTGGTGCTTTGACCACTCACTGCATTCCACCTGGGTGACCAGCTCAGTGAGGTACGCTCTGCTGGTTTCTCCTGGGTGGAACCTCTGGCTGTGCCTTGCAGGCATGACCTGGCACATCTTTTGGAAGGGTCATGAGGGGTGTCCCCTGCCGCCTGCACCAGGCACCCCTGTTGGCCTGAGATTCGAGATGCTGCAGGAGCTGAGATTGCTTAACCCCACGTATGCCCATCAGGAAGCGCAGTGGGTAATACACAAGGGGTGAACGTTTGACCCGTGGGAGGTGGGGGCCAGGGGTCGTTTTCTTCTTCCTTTCTCCTTCACCATGGACCCTCTGAGACTCGCCTTCCCACACCCTCTTGAAAGCTAGACTTACAAGGTGGAGTCATCAGTCCAGATGGATGCAAGCACCTGCCAGTTCAGCAGAGCCCCTCCTCCTTCCTGCCCTGGGCTCCTGCGGGCAAGCCTGCTGAAACACTGGTGGTCCTGCCACTCACTTGTTTTCATTGGTGGGCCTGTGACTCATCCAGTTAGTCTAGTCAGATTTTGGGAGGAGTCTTCTGGGGAGATGACTTCCATCTCAGATAACACTCCAAACCGCATGGAAAGAAGGTGTGTTCATTTTCTACACTTGCCATAACAAATGCCACAGGCATAGCTCCTTAAAATAGCAGCTGCTCATTAGCTCCTCATTCTGAAGGTCAGAAGTCCAGGCAGGCTTTCCTAGGTTTCCTGCTGAGGGTGTCACAAGGCTGATATCCAGGTGCCAGCTAGACTGGACTTTTATCTGAAGGCCATGGGGAAGAATCGCCTTCCAGGATCACTCAGAGGGTTGGTAAATCCAGTTCAGTTCTGTGGGACTGGAGGCCCGAGGTCCCCCTCATCTTGCTGGCTATCACCTAGGCCACTCACTCTCAGTTCGTGGAGACCAGCTGCCCTCCTTGGACAGGAGCACCTCCATCATCAAGGTCAACGAGGACTCAGTCTACTCTTTCTTGTGCTTCAAACCTCTTCTGCTGTCAGCCAGAGAAAGCGCTCTGCTTTGAAAGGGCTCTTGTGATTAGACTAGGTGCACTCAGACAAACTCCCTTATGATGAACACAGTCAACTGATTAGTAACCTTAATGACATCTGCAGAATTTCTCAGGCACGGTGGCGCAGGTTTGTAGTCCCAGCTACCAGGGAGGCTGAAGGAGATGACTTGAGCCTGAAAAGTGGAGGTTGTGGTGACCCGAGACTGCACCATTGCACCCCAGCCTGGGCGATAGAGCCAGATCTTGTCTCAAAAAAAATTTCATTTACCGGAACATAATATAATCACAGGCAGGTGTGTCATCCTACAGACAAAATTTAAAATTAGGATGGGAAAACTTGGGAGGCCGTCTTAGACCTCTGCCTGCCTTCTGATCCTGCATGTTGCTTTTCGGCACCCCCTCCTTCCTTCTGCCTGGGGCATAGGCAACGATGTCTGGAGGCTCAGTTCCCACTGTGCAGCCACAGCACAGCCAAGTGCAAGCGATGGGGCAGAAACACAGAGCTGAGGTCGAGGGGACGAAATGGAGCCACTTCGCAAAGTCTGGAGTTTCTGCCTCTCGCCTTCTCATAACATGCTTCACATAAACTCTTATTTGGTTACGCTGAAAGTAGTGGAGTGTTTTGCTAATCTCTCAGGTGCAATCCTTTCTCATAAGGCAGGCTGGCTCTTTCTACTGCCCCTAGATGATTTAATCCTCCCCAAGCTCACACAGGTTTTCCTGACCAGGGACGTGTTCAGGGATGGCACACACAGCCGGGGAAAACTCCGTCCACGGGTCTCCAGTGTCAGCCCACATCCCCTTGCCTCCTCTGCCCTCCCACAGCACATCTGAATTCAAAGCACCGATTCACACAGCAAATTGCATCATCTCGCTCTATCCATTTGCCCACACGGAGCCTAATGAGGTCAGACAGGTAATGTGATTCTCTCACGCTCCCAGGCTATCTGAGCAAAAAGGAATTTAATCTGATTTTTATTTCATAAAGCAGCCTCACACAAATGAACCCCAAAAGAAGTTCTTTTTCACTGGAGCGTGGACTTTCAACATTGGTTTTGTTTGTGTCATAAAATAAGAACCTTGGTCTTTAGACAGAGCCCACGGCTTTACCCCTCTGAAGGTTCTGCTTCACTCCACAGAATGGGGTAAAATAGCCTCAAACCAGTTAGAGTCTTGGAGTTCCTCCTTTACCTGTGGGAACAGAAGCCATCCAATGTTCTAAAGCCCTAAAGTCAGGTCCAAAGGGATAGGTCCCTGGAGCAGAATATGTGATTAATGAGACTTCTTGGTGGACTGGCATGATTTATTTCAACGTATTCGTGTCTCGATCTGTGGCAAGGTGGTTTGATCGCTGTTAATATAAATTGAGAAAATAAAATAGATTGACCATAAGATGCAGAAAGGCTAAGCTCAGACTTACAATCACCCGAAGGCTTACATCAAAGCACCGACTTTAAAAATGGAGGCCAAGGAGGCCGGTGCAAAGGCACAGATGGAGCATCATTTGTGCCTCCGATGGAATCAATGGAGCCATGAGTGAATCTCTACGGCTTAGGAAGTGCGTTGTCTGGCAGTGTTAATCAGGCAGCTGAATGACCTAATTGAATTTGGTGCTGATAAGAAGCTTTAAGACGCAGGCCGCCCTCGGAGAAAGCAGTAAGTGTATGCAGAGCAGGCTGCTGGCATCTGCTTTCCAGGTAGCCGACTTTTGGCCTCAGCCGACACAGTCAGCTTGCTGCACAGTAAGAGCTTGCCACAGCCAACAGGAACCCAGCCAGCTGTAGAAAGAAGCCTCTGCTGGTTTAATTTGCTGTTCGCTTTGAGCATCCGGTTTTATGGTTCTGTCTAAATGTGGAAAATCAGGACAAATGTGGTGAAATCTGAAAATGTCTGCTGCGTATAAAACTTCCTTCTATGAAGGTCTTGGAAAATAGTAATTCCTCTCTCTCTCCCCCTGAGAGATAGAAATAGCAAAATCACAGCGTTGGAACTGGGGCAGATGAGGATTCAATGTTCTGCTCCGTCACTGCCCAGCTGTGTGATTTTGAGCAAGTGGCTAAACCTCTCTGAGCCTTGGTTTTATCATCTATGTGATCATACCAGGCTGGGCTATGATGCTGGATCATGAGATGTTTTATTTAAAGAGCCCAGCACGTATCAGCCGCTCAGTTTTTGCTTCTCAGCTCCCTGCTGGGAAAGCCTAGTTCTTAAATCCCTGAAACCCAAACAAATCAAACTGCAGAAAATTAAAATTTCAGGGATCACAAAGTCCTTGAGATTGTCCCAGGCGATGCTCTTACTTAAAGCTGTAATTAAAGAAAAGCTAAAGAGGTCAAGTGGTGAGTTCAGTGTCCCAGCAGGTCAGCGTCAGAGTGAGGAGGGCATGCAGCACAAAACCGCCCTGGGTCCTTTTGAGGGTTCTGAACAGCTACAGTCACAGAAAACGCAACTGGCCTGGCTTGCATGACACTGGAATTGATTCTCTCATTCGTAAAAGGGCATCCAAGAGAGGGCCAAGTAATTTATGTGAGTGAGCGACTGACATCTCCGAGGACCAGGTTCTCGCCTTCTTTGGGCTCTGCCAAAAAAAAGATGGATGCCAGCTTTGTTCTCAGGGTAGCGCGGTTGTGGTGACCAGTTCGAAGTGCTAATGTTCACTCATGGCTATGCCCTTAGGAAGAAGGCTCATCCAGGAATCATTACACAAACATGTCACAGAGTTTTCATGCTTTAAGCATGAAGGGAGTTGCGTGTGGTTAGGAATGAATTACATGAAGTGAAAGGTCCCAGAAGAAAGGGTCATTTGAATGATGCCACCTAACCCTAACCCTGGCCAGAGCCTATCCTAGAACCTCAGAATTCTGTTTTCGTGAGCACCTGTTAACAACTAGATGAACCAGGGTTTGGGAAAGGGTGACTTAAAAAAAAAAAAAAGCCAATTCAGAGTCTCTAAGCCAAAGTTAATTCCAAGTATGAACCAAGTTCAGGAGCCACACTTGGAAGGACTGACTTCCATCCCTTGAGGTAGGGGTGATGCCTGGGTTCTGAGGGGCAGCAGCTTTTCCAGCCTGTAAAGACAGCATCGTGTTACCCACACAAAGACTGAACAGCTCATCCTCATGTCAGGTGAACATCTGTAGTAGTAAAAAATATTTAAAACGCTCACAGAATTCTCCATTTCATCCCAAGTGCCACCTCTTTCCCTTAGCACTTTTCATGAAGCCTTGTGCCTGCAAGGGAGGGGCAATCACAAAGGAAGGACGGAGGGTGCCCGGTGTGAGCTAGGGGGAGCTGGGGGATCTGATGCCAGTGAACACACTTCTTTGAATCACTTTCCCTGCATATTTGTAATTTAAATAAGCAATTTCAGAAGCTGGAAGATAGCTTGTTGCTCTTTTTTAAAGAAATATTGGAGAGTGGCTAATTACTGGGAGAAGCTGACTGCAAGGCAGAGCCCATCCGGGGATGCTTCATGCCCCCAGAGGAAGGTGAGGGCAGATGTGGCTCACCTTGGTGTTTGCAGTGGACCTCACCTCCCCCATCCCTGTCTCTCTCACACTGACTTGCACTGCTGCAGCTGTGAAACTGACATTTGCTTTTCCTTAAATTCCCAATTCCTCTTCCTTTGCATGATCCCAAGAAGTCCTGTTGATCTGCAGCCGCTGGAGCCATTTCTTTCTCCCTGGAAAGGTCTAATAAACCATTTCCTATTGCGGTATTAAGTATTTAGTTTGTCACTTTCAATAGAATTTATTTGTGGAGCAAAATAAAACCCCAGTTAGATAATTCTGGAATGGAGGATTAGTATGTCAGCTGGCATCTCAACTGTCAGAAGGGGAGGCATCTGCCGTTGGTTTGTATACATGTCTCTCAACAAAGGCACTGGCGGCATTTGGGCAGCATGGAGTTCACTGTGTGGGACAGTGAGGCGGTTTTCTACTCCTGGCTTTTGCCATTGGAACAACTAAAAATGCCCCATAATTCCCAAATGCCTCCCTAGGGACACAATAACCATGGAGATAAAAAAGAAGCACCCCAATAAAAAGCATGGATAATGCACTGGCCTATTCCTAATCCCTAGCAGGCAGGACTGACAGAGACTTTGCCCAGCCCTTCGTCTCTCCTCTCATTGGAAACACAGCTTTCCTCTTCTGAGATGCCATTCTCCACACTCTGCCTCACCTCTCTTTCTGCACGAACACATGGACACCCACATGCCACTTGGCAGCCTGAAGCACCAACTCCATTTGCTTACGTGATATTGCTGCTCTGGTAACAGAGAGTTGAGGAAAAGCCGAACCTGTGGCTGGATCATAAAAGCCCCCTCCCTGGGACTGTTTGGTTTCATGACTTGAGCCCAGGAGCTTCATCACTCTTGGCTCCGGCCTCCTGGAGAGCAGGTGGTCTAAGTGAGTAAAGCTGTCACAGGGTGAAGGTTCGTTTGACGTGTCAATTTGACTTGGCTTAGGGATGCCCAGAGAACTGGCGAACATTTGAACATGGTTTCTGGATGTGTCTCTGAGGGTGTTTCCAGAAGAAATCAGCATTGGAATCGGTGGGCTGAGTACAGGAGATCTCCCTCACCAATGAGGGAGGGCGTCCTCCAGCCCACCGACAGCCTGAACAGAACAAGAAGGCAGATGAAGGGCTGGTTCTCGCTCCTTGAGCTGGGACGTCCGTCTTCTCCTGCCCTCAAATACAGGAGCTGGTTCTTGGGCCTTCTGACTCAAACCAGGACATACATCTCCCTCCCCCAAACCCCCAACCCCTGACCCTCTCCAACACACACCATTTCTCAGGATGCCAGGCTCAGACTGAATTACACCCCTGGCTTCCCTTGGTCCCCAGCTTGCAGAGGGCACGTTGCTGGACTCCTCAGCCTCCATGATCACGTGAGCCATTTCCCATATTAAATATCCCCTTGCACATCTGTATCTATGTCTCTCTATCTATATCTATATAACCTATTGGTTCTGTTTCTCTGGAGATACCTGACTAATACACACAGGGAACAATGGAGGGCTAGGCAGAAAGAAGAAAAAGAGAGGAGGGGATGGCAGAGGAGAGAGAGGGAAAGAGAGGGGAAGAAAAGGGAAAGGGAAGGAGGGAGAGGGAGAAAGAGGAATAGAAGAGGAAAGAGGGGAGGGAGGGAGAGAGAAAGAGAAAGGGAGAGGGAGAACGGAGGGAAGGAGGGCAGAGGGAGAGGGAGTAGAGAAGGCCTGTAGGGAAGGGGTGTCTAATCTTTTGGCTTCCCTGGGCCACATTGGAAAAAGAATTGTCTTGAGCCACACATAAAATACACAAACAATAGTTGATGAGCTAAAAAAAAATTGTAAAAAAAACTCAATGTTTTCGAAAGTTTATGAATTTGTGTTGGGCTGCGTTTAAAGCTGTCCTGGGCTGCATGTGAACCACAGGCTGTGGGTTGGACCAGGCTGTTGTTAAAGTTTTCAGGTCCCTGGTTCTAGTTCAGACTGAGATTAACTCCACACTGCTCTTCTTGACATTGGTAACACAACATAATTGACTTTTTTTTTCAATTTTTGTGAATTTCTATCAATTTCATCCAAGTGGCCTGACCAACCCAAAAGAAAAAGAGATGATTGATAACCATTCTTGCAATAAAAGAATGAGTAAATGATGCCTTCCTCTTGCCCTGAAAATCACTGGAGACCGCCCTGTGTACTAGTAAAGAATTCTCGACCCTGCATGGTGGCTCACACCTGTAATCCCAGCACTTTGGGAGGCTGAGGGGGGTGGATCACGAAATCAAGAGATCGAGACCATCCTGACCAACATGGTGAAACCCCGTCTCTGCTAAAAACATAAAAATAGCTGGCTGTGATGGCACACACCTGTAATCCCAGCTACGCGGGATGCCAAGGCAGGAGAATCGCTGGAACCCAGGAGGAGGTTGCAGTGAACTGAAATTGTGCCACTGCACTCCAGCCTGGGTGACAGAACAAAACCCTGTCTCAAAACAAGAAAGAAAGAAAGAAAGAAAGAAAGAAAGAAAGAAAGAAAGAATTCTTACACTGGCCCTATAATAAACATCATAGCAGAGGAAAGCAGACACCTGCAGGCTCTCCCTTTCCTGCCGCTCTCCTGGGAGCTGACCACTGGGAGGCAGCCCGCCAAGGGCAATGCGGGGCGCACTCCCATCTCCACACGAAGTCCATGAGAAAACTCCCACTGGAGGAGACAGAGACCCCACAGATCATCTGAGGTCGGGCCTACATACCAGCCTATGCGATGTGGCCGCCTGTTCTGTCCCAGCAAGTATGTTCCTTACTCTGCCATCTATCGTTCACAACTTGTAGCAATTGAATGGCTCTTTATTATATGGAATTATAGTGGCAATCATTATAATTTTGCTGGGAATCTGGAAAATGGGAAGATGGGTAGCAATACAGAGAAATCTCAAGCTTCCACACACTCATCAGTAGGAGAAAGAAAAGAACTCCCCATCCCCCCTTCCTCATCTTGAGCAAGGACATCTAATCAGCAGGACCACCTTCTCCAGAACTCTGACTGCAGAAGAGTCTAGGGAATAGAGTTTTAGCTCCCCAGTCTCACCAACCAGGAGGACAGTGGAATGGAATGGAGATGGAAGGAATCAAACACTGTCAGCATACTCTTTATTGTAATTAACCAAAAACAAACACCAGCAAGCTGTCGCAGAAGGTGGTCTGAGCTCACCCCTGTGACACACCATTTTAATTGCT
Source organism: Cheracebus regulus (assembly GCA_963574635.1). Taxonomy (NCBI): domain Eukaryota; kingdom Metazoa; phylum Chordata; class Mammalia; order Primates; family Pitheciidae; genus Cheracebus; species Cheracebus regulus. The sequence continues at coordinate 75,087 of CAUYQU010094087.1, read as the reverse complement.
AGACACGCTGAAAATCGTTGATGGGTTCTGACACTGTGCTTGGAGTTGGGAAGTTGCCCATATGAAAAACATGAGCTGAAAATTGATGCTTATCTCCACATGGCTGATGAAAGCAGGATTAGGACTGTTTGGCCACAGTGGATGCTTGTAGCGTTTGCTACTCATTGTCCATACCCTTTCTTGGGTCAACAGAACCCTTTAGAAGAAAGATTCTACTCCTGATCTCAGCCACAGAGCTTTGTGGAGCTAACTCTACCTCCAGGATCCAGAGTGCAACCCACTCCTTCTGCCTGGCCCAGGCTCCAAGGCAGTCCATTCATGGCCAAAATGACACAATCATAGGACTTATACTTAAGCCAGGAGTAAGCTTTCTTTCCTTCTGCTAGACTAGGTGAGTTGATGAACCTAAATTGGAGCCTAAATTTCCCCAGACCCAACATATAGAGCTGAAAATGAATCCAAAAGGAACACAATAGATAGACCCCATAAGAGTCTCGAATTAGGCCTCAGCTATGGCGAGTCCTGTTCATAAACACTTAGTCCTGTAGTATACCAACAAACACCTGCTGTTGAAGACACTTTGGGTTCGGTTTCTTGTCACCAAGAATGTTCTGATGGATTTGATACTCACATCAAACTTACAATGTATGTATTTTTATTACGCCCATTTTAAAGATTAGAAAGCAGTCACAGGGTGGTCAAGTATCTTGAACGTATAAAAATAGAGATCGAGGAAGGCATCCTTGGCAGTGCTGAAGTTAATATCATTATGCTAAAATGTGTAGCACTACTTTGTAATTCTAAACTATTGTTCTTTGCTCTTCTAGAAATAGTGTTGATATGTCACCCTGACTCTCATTACAATTCTGCAGTCACCTCCAGTTCTTTTCAACCAAAGCCCCAAATTTTTCATGAACTAAATGATAACTCTCCATTGTACTCCACTTGTGAAATCTCTTAATTGGTGATGAAAGCTCTGCATTAAAGCTCTAGATGTTGTCTTATAAGAGAGTACAAGCTTTGTGTTCACTACAAGCTAAACAGGGCATTTACCAAGGAGGCTGTCATCCTGTCCCTGAATCAATAAACAAAAATGAAGTCTATTCCTTTTCTTTCCAAAAGTCTTAATATGTGACAATTTGCAGCAAAATCAAAACTTTCTTTCCTGGGGTCCCCTTTCTTACAATGCCAGCTACCACTCAAGAACAAACAGAGATCTCCAAAAGTGAGACATTCGAGAGCAACAGTCTGTGCTCAAGCAAGATGTTTCCTTGGAAGAAGGTAAAAGCAAAGACTAGGTTGAGTGTGATCTGAAGCACTGTTTTCTGCATTCTACTCAGTATGTGTGTGTGTGTGTGTGTGTGTTTTAGTTAATATACTCAATTTTCTGTGTTGTTGATGAATTGCTGCCAACACCTGTGGAGCTTCCATGGTCTCCATCTCAACTTTCAAGTGCAATTGAGAATTCAGCAAAAAGAGAATGATGTCAACTCTCATTTCATCACTTCAAACATCTATGAAACTTTTACCATTAAAAAAAAAAGATTTATATGCATGCATATGTTCATTGCAGCACTATTCACAATAGCAAAGATATGGAATCAATCCAAATGCCCATCAATTATAGACTGGATAAAGAAATGTGGTACATATACACCATAGAATACTATGCGGTCATAAAAAGGAACAAGAGTATGTGAGAGCTCGACAGTGAGAACACATGGACACAGGCAGGGGAACAACACACACTGGGGCCTATTGGGTGGGAAGGGGAGAGCATCAGGGTAAATAGCTAATGCATGTGGGGCTTAATAACTAGGTGACAGGTTGATATGTGCAGCAAACCACGTGGCACACATTGACCTATGTAACACACCTGCACATCCTGCACATGTATCCTGGAACTTAAATTAAATTACAAACAAATAAGATTTAACTCCCTACTTCTCTCTTTTAAAAGGCTTAACCATTAACTGAGTCACGGTATTTTTAAATGGACTATTCAGTGGCTATGGAGATGTGTCCTGTGTTTGCTTGGTTAAGCAGAATGTAAGTTTTCAAGGAACTCCTGCCTCATATGTTTTCAGGATAAAGTTGGTCAAACATGAATTCACATATCTAGAATTCACAGATTGACAGATCTGGAAGGTGGGAGTGAAGCACTCATTACTGTCTGAAGGTTATAGTTACCATAGAGGAAATGGAAGGCATCTAGCTTCTCCCCTCTCTCCTTTACCGTGTTCCTAGTCCTCTTATGGACTGCTTTTCCTATGACCAACAAGTTGCCCCAGATGCAACAGAACACTGACAGCTTTCCATAGATCAAAAAAAAAAAAAATTCACCGAATGTACAGTTTGTCAGATTTGATTTGTTAATATCTTGTTAAAGGTTTCTGTATCTGTGTTCATGAAAAATATTGCATTGTAATTTTTTGTAATGAGATTTTCAGGTTTTATATTAAGATCATGCTGGCCTAATGAAAATGAACTGAAAAGAATATTCTTCCTTCATTTTCTGGAAGATTTTGTGTAAGTTTGCTGTTTCTTTCTTAAATGTTAGATAAAATTCACCAATAAAACCATCTAGGCCTGGAGTTTTCTTGTTGGGACCCCTTTTGGCAAAGATTTTGCAGTAGGCAGATTCATGTCTCCCCCAAAGATGTTCATGCCAAATTTCTGGAAACTACAATTATATTACTTTACAGGACGAAGGGAGTTTTGCAAATTTGATTGTGGGTATAGACCTTGAAGTATGAGATTATTTTGAATTATTCAGGTGGGCACAATCTAATCACATGAATTTTTTAAATCTGAGATTTCTGACCTAGGCTAGTGAGATGTCAGTGAAGGAAGAATTCAGCACCTGTTACTGACCCTGAATGGTGTTTGATAACTCCAAAGAGCCAAGAACAGTGGCCAGTTGACAGCCAGCAAGGAAATTAAGGCTTCAGTCATTCTATACCCAGGTAGAACTAAACTCTGCTAACACTTGAATACACAACAAATGAATTATCTCCTAGAGGCTCTGATACAGCATGGAATGCAACATTACTGACATCTTGGTTTTATCTCAGTAAAACCAATACCAGGCTTCTCATCTACAGAATTGTGAAATAGCAAATTTGTGCTCCTTCAATCAATAAAGTTGTAATTTGTCATGTTAGCAATAGATTTTAATGACTTACACTCAATATAGGACTATTCAGATATTCTTTTTCTTCTAGTGTCAGTTTTGGTAAGTTGCACTTCTCCATGAAGTTTTCCATGTCATCTAAAATGTTCAATTATTGTTCTTGATGATATACTCTTTAAATGTTCAGAAAATCTGTAGTGATAATGTCTCTTTTATTCCTGACATTAGTAATTCATATTTTTCTCTTTTTTCATCAGTCTAGATTTATAATTGTCATTGATATTTTTTAAAAAATAAAACAAAAACAATTTAGGCTTTGCTTATTTTCTCAGTTGTTTCTTCCTCTCCCTCTCTCTCTCTCTCACTAACTCTTTTTCTCTTTCTCTCACCTCTGTCTCTCTGTCTTAATTTTCTTCCTTCCACTTGCTTTTTTTTTTTTTTTCCAACTAGGCTCTTAAAGTAGAGATTTAGGTCACTGATTTTAGATTTTTCTTCTTTTCTACTGTAAACATTTAAAGTTATACATTTCCTTTTTAGCACTTTTCAAGCCACATTTTACAAATTTTATGTTGTTTTTATTATTTATTTCAAAATATTTTCTGATTTCCTGTAATTTTTATTTGATTAATGGATTAGTTAGACGTTTAATTTCCAAATATTTAGATTTTTTTCTAGATACCTTACTGTAATTGATTTCTAACTTAATTTCAATTTTGAACAGATAACATGCCCCAGATAATTTCCATACTTTTAAATGTATTTAAACTTGTTCTTGTGCTCAGAAAATGGTCTATATTGATTAAAATACCATGGGCACTTGAAAATAATGTGGACTCTGAAGTTATCAGGTGTAGTTTTATAACTATCAATTAGGTAAGGCAGTTGATAATGTTGTTCTGATCATCTCTATCTATACTGACACAGGAGGGAGGGAGAGAGGGGATAGAGAAAGCAGGGGAGAGGAGTGTTGTTTCAATTGCTGATTGCTGATGAGGGGGTGTTTAAATTCTCTAACAATCATTTTGGTATTTTTCATATTTCTCCTTAATTCTGTTTAATTTTTCTTGCTGTGTTTTGAGTCTTTATTATTAGCTACATATATATTTATGATATTTATGCCTTTCTATTTAACTAATGCTTTTAATATTATGAAATGTCCTTCTTGATATCTGGTAATGTTCTTTGTTTTGAAGTTGATTTTATCGGATACTAATCTAGCCATTCCAATCATCTTACGCTTCGTCTTTGTGTGAACTATGCATTTGCTGGGGCTGCCTTAACAAAGTACCAGAAACTGGGTGACTGAAATAATACAAATGCATTAGCTTTATCTCACAGTTCTGGAGGCCAGAAGCCCGTGATCGAGGTGCTGGCAGGGCTGATTCCTTCTGGAACTCTGAGGAAGAATCTTTCCAAGCCTTCCCCACAGCTTCAGGAGGCTGGTGATCTTCGCATTCCTTGGCTTGTAGACCCATCACGCCAGTCTCTGCCTTCATCTGTACATAGTGTGTGTGTCTGTGTCCAAGTGTTCTTTTTATTGGGGCATCAGTCATATTCAGTGAGGGCCCCACCATATCCCATCTTAATTAACTGATTACATCTTCAAAGACCATATTTCCAGCTAAGGTCATGTCCTGAGGTGCTGGGGACGAGGACTGTAATATAAGAATTTTGTGGGGGGAGGGGCACAATTCAACAACCCAGGGTATGTCTTTCTCATCCATCTTCTTTCATCCAATCAGTGTCTTTATATTTAAAGTGTATTTTTTTTGAGACAGTATATAGATGGGCCTTCCTTTTTAAATCATTCTGACAATCTCTATTTATTTACTTTTAAAGACAGAGTCTCACTCTGTCACTTGGAGTGACAGTGGCGCAATCTTGGCTCATTGCAACCTCCACCTCCTGGGTTCAAACGATTCTCGTGTTTCAGCTTCCCGAGTAGCTGGCACTACAGGCACACACCACCATGCCTGGCTAATTTTTGTATTTTTAGTAGAGACCAGTTTTGCTGTGTTTCCCAGGCTGGTCTTGAATGCTTGGACTCAAGCAATCTGCCTGCCTTGGCCTCCCAGAGTGCTAGGATTACAGGCGTGCACCATGCCCGGTCAATCTCTGCCTTTTAATTTGAATATTTACCCAATTTACATTGAATGCAATTAATGATATGGTTACATTTAGGTCTAACATTTTATGAAAGGTTCATCTGTTCCTCCTTTTCTAACCACTTTTGAAGTATTCAAATACATGTTAAATTCCATTTTACTTACATATTGACTTTTTAACTATAACTCCTTAATTATTTTTAAGGATCACTCAGCGGATTGTAATCTTTAACTTTTCACAGTCAATTTGCAGCTAATATTTTACCTCTTTACCAAAAAAAAAAAAATGCAGAAAACGTGCAACTCATTTGGTTAATTTATTCCTCTCCTCACCTTCAAACTATTGTTGTAATATATATTACTCTAAATGTTTTAAGTTTGCTGAACTTTTTGGCTCCAGAAATAATGGATTTTCACCAAATTGAAGACATTTTCAATGTTTCTCTAAGTGTATTTTTTCTGTCCTATTTTCTCTCCTTTCCTTCTGCAACTTTACTTACACATGTATTTCACTGAATTTCATTTCTATCAGTCACTGCACCTCTACTCATTTTTCTTCAATCTTGTTCTCTCTGATTTTTTTAGTATTTTAACCGACAAATGGAAATATATATATATATATATTTTTTTTCATGGTGTACAACATGATATTTTGATATGTTTACTGTGTGGGGTAACTATATCAAGTTTATTAACACATCCATTACTTCACATACTTACATTTTTTGTGACGAGAATATTGAAAATCTAGTCTTTTAGCAATCTTCAAATACTTAATATATTGTTAACTATAGTCTCAGTGTTGTACAACAGAGCACCTAAATCTGTAGTGATAATATCTCTTTTATTCCTGACATTAGTAATTCATATTTTTCTATTTTTTCATCAGTCTAGATTTAGATGATTTTTTCATCAGTCTAGCTTGACAGTCTTCTGTCAAGCTGACATGTTGTATCCTTTGACCAACATATCCCCAATTCCTTTCCCCTCCCAGCCCCTGATAATTACCATTCTACTCTCTTCTTCTGTGAGTTCAACTTTTTTAGGTTCTACATTGTATGGTTTGGCTGTGTCCCCACCCAAATCTCATCTTGAACTGTAGCTCCCATAATTCTCACATGTTGTGGGAGGACCTGGTGGGAGATAATTGAAACATGGGGGTGGTTTCTCCCATACTGTTCTTGTGGTAGTGAATAAGTCTCACGAGTTCTGATGGTTTCGTAAGTAGAAATCCTTTTTGCTTGGCTCTCTGATGCTCTCTTGTCTGCCACCATGTAAGGCCTTTCACCTTCCACCATGATTGTGAGGCCTCCTCAGCCACATGGAACTGCATCCATCAAAGCTCTTTTTCTTTGTAAATGACCCAGTCTTGGGTATGTCTTTATCATCAGAGCAAGAATGGACTAATACATACATATGCATGAAATCATTTAGTATTTCTCTTTCTCTGCCTGATTTACTTCTCTTAGCATAACATCCTCCAGGTCCATCCATATTCCTGCAAATGATAGGATTTCTTTCTTTTGTAAGGCTGAATAATATTCCTTTGTGCATATATACCACATTTTAAAAGTCCATTTATCCATTTATGTCCACTATTTCTGACTGTGTATCTTGGTTATTATCAATAGCACTGTAGTAAACATGGGAGTGCAGATTTATTTTGAAGACTTTGATTTTATTTTCTTTGGATATATGCCTAGTAGTGGGATTGCTGGATCATATGTTAGTTCTATTTTTTATTTATTTATTTATTTTTTGAGTGAGGGGGTTGCTCTGGCACTCAGGCTGGAGTACAGGCTGGAGTACAGCAGTGAAATCATAGCTCACTGCAGCCTCAAACTTCTGGACTCAAGTGATCCTCCCACCTCAGTCTCCAGAGTGACTGATGTGTATGCCACCATGTCCAACTATTTTTTTTATCCTAATTTGTGTTATTTTGTGGAGACAGGGTCTTATTTTATGCCCAGGATGGTCTCGAATTTCTGGGCTCAAGCGATCCTCACATCTCAGCCTCTGAAAGTTATTGGATTGCAGCTGTGAGTCACCATGCCTGGCTATTTTTATTTTTTTAAGGAACTTCCAGAGTGTTTTCTGTAACAGCTTCACCAACTTAAATTCCCACAGTGTGCCAGAGTTCCCTTTTCTCCATATCTTCACCAACACTGGTTATCTTCCGTCTTTTTAAAGTAGTCATCCTAGCAAGGTGGGAGGTGACCATCTTACTGTCATTTTAATTTGCATCTCTCTGATAATTAGTAATGCTGAGTGTTTTTTCATATATCAGTTGGCCATTTGTTGTCTTCTTTTAAGAAACATCTATTCAATAATTTTGGACTTTGCCCTACACATTGCAAATGTTATGTTTATGACTGTTTTAAAATTTTGAATTCCATGTAGATTCTATTTTGTGGTATTCTTCAATTAAGTATTAAGCGATTTTTTTTTTTTGGCTGGTAATGACTTGGTTGAATTCACACTACGAAATGTCTGTTAGAGTTCAGCTCAGATCAGCTCGTCCTTTTATCTTAACTGTGCTGTGTAGTCTTCCCCATGCTTCTGGGGTTCATAGGTCATCCAGAAATGTGGGCAAAGTTAATACAAGCAACTGGGGTCCTTCTTTATGGCTCTTGCCTTTGTTGGAAATCCCCCTCTGCATTCCAGTAGCAGTGATTGCTACAGATTTTGTTGTCTGGTTCTTCAGTTTAGAAAGATTGAGTTTCAGTGGGTTGTGGTGGTTCACTCCGGTAGTCCCAATATTGCTTGAGGTCAGGAGTTCAAGACCAGCCTGGCCAATATGGTGAAACCGTGTCTCTACTAAAAATACAAAAATTAGTCAGGCATGATAGTGCTCACCTGTAATCCCAGCTATTCAGGAGGCCGAGGCACGAGAATCACTTGAACCTGGGAAGTAGACGTTGCAGTGAGCTGAGATTGCACCAATGCACTCCAGCCTGAGTGACAGAGTGAGATGCCATCTCTAAAAATAAAAATAAAATAAAGAAAGAGGGAGTTTCCACAGGAGTGTTAGTTGTCCCTTGCAGCAATGATTTTGGCCTGTTTTTAGGGGAAACGCCACCAAAACAGGAAAATCACTCCACGCCTCTCTTTCCAAATGTCAACTTCCTTTCAGAATTTCCTGCTTTTCTTCACTTTTCACAGCCTTCTGGAAGTCTTTGTGGTGTTGTTTATGTGTCTGTGTTTCCTTTTTTGTTATGTATCTTATTCAGAGATTAAGGTTGTTACCCTGTGTGAAGATCCATCCAGCAGGCGTTGACTTGGTCATGCTGAAAGCTGAACTCCTTCAAACATGGTTGAAGTTTCCCTTTCATCTTCCAACTCTGGTAGCTGGAGAATCCTCCTCCCAGGATCCTCCTGCAAGCTCCAATTTGTTCCCCTGAAATAGACTGAAAGCTCAGCTTGTCCTGAATCCCAGGCCAGAGCTTCAGGGAAGCTGGTCAGTAATTTCTGCTTATCCTCCGACTCCCTCTTCTGGCTCCTATAGCTCTAGCGTCTCCCAGAATTATATAAGATCTCATTCCTAAAAATAGATTTCTGTTCTAGATGGTTCCGTTTCCCTCACTGAACCTTGATTGGTACAGTGGCATTTGAGTTCCATCCATAAGAAGAATGGCAATCTGAACAATTTACGCTTAATGCCTTTGGTAGTGAACAGGAGGCAAAGAATTTCATGTCTTCCTTCCACCAATCTTGGTCCTGCTCCCAGCTGGCCTGAGCTTTAATCTCTCTCGGATGCTCCGTAAAGATCAAACGGTCGTCTCCTGAGCTCTATCGAGGCCTCAGCTTTAAGCAGGCATCACTATTTTACTGAACACATCAAAGATGGGCTGCCCCAGAAAGTGTCACAAATTTTAGTTACAAGTCAGAGGTAAAGGAGCCAGTAGTGACCATTACTGCCTCTTGAGAACAAAGGCATTCATTAGTGTGAAATGCTGCTGAGCTCAGGGACACTCTTCCGATTTCTTTGTCACTTAGACCCCCAAATCTGATTTTTCTTATTTTTTCTCTGCTAGCAACAAATGCTAGTCAGGGCCACCAGGGAGCGCTGTTTACTCTATAACCATTCCCAGACTGTGCGTGGGTCTGGAGCTCAGATATTTCTCACATAAATTAATGAAATTGGCATTCCATTTTTCCAACTGTCAAAACAACACAATTTTAGCAGATTTCCATTTGAAGCTCAATCTTTTTAAACAAGCCATCAGAGAGCCTTAAGGAGAGTTAAAAGCAATGCACTTGGCCTTTCTATGAAGCACCTTTAGTTACCTGGATTGTCTGCCCCTGAGAAAGGTGGTTGAAAGGAGCTAATCATACCTGAAAGTCACCAGTGTCCTCCTTCCCAGAACCTGGCTGAATCTGCTGTGAATAAATAATCCCACAGTTTAGGATTCGGATCATGGTCGGCTAGAAGGGGCATTTTATAGGTAGTTTAATATTGGAACTCAGCTCTGTGTGTATTTTGTAGGCTGGATGAGTTTGAATTATTTTCTATTAAAAATTCAACATTTAGGTTCCTATGAGTAAGGACTACAAAAGTGAGAAAATAAATCCGAAGACTTAGGGGTAGAGTGGGTGAAATCAACATAACAGCAGAGCCCATCCCAACTCAACGTCAAGATGTTGGAGCTGGTCTAACCTGCATCTTCTGGCTGGTGGTTCTGGGAACTGACTGGCTGTAACAACTCCATTCTTGTTTATGGGCAGTCCTGAGTGCTGTCTCCTTCTTTCTGCCAGAAAGAACCTGCTCTCCTGTCTTTCTTTCCGTGCATCCCCGCTATTAATCTCCCCTTGTTCCTGGTGCTCATGATCAAACATCATGGAATTACTTCAGCCATGTTTATTGAGTGTGGGATATGGTCTTGGCTCTATGTTGGTTTCTGAGGATGTAGCCCTGGGATAAAAGACCTCGCTGAGAGGATATTTGCAAGGAGAGGGACATGGCAGGAAAAGTATTTGAAGAAGAGAGAGCAGCAAGGGAAGCCTTCTGGAGGGAGAAAACTGTGCCGACCCAACAGAGGGAACCGGACAATCAGCATAAATGGGGGCAGGCGGGCAGTGAGATCATTTTTAGCTTCCCTAGGCCCTTAAAATATTTAACGTGTGCCTGTTTTCTGATGTTGATTTCAGATATTTAATATTTAACGTGTGCCTGTTTTCTGATGTTGATTTCAGATATTTGTGCATGCACATTATCCCACCTAACGGGCGCTCAGAGGGCAGGAACCCTGCCTGTAAGTAATCACTCAACAGTTACTGTTGAGCTGAAGAATGCTGGGACACAGAGGGCATCTTATTTCTGCAAGACTTGATTGTCCAAAAGGAACAGGGATGCAGCTGAGAGAGTGGGCACGCAATGGATTTGAATGCCTGGGTGTTCCAATGAGGATGGGTTGTGTGAAGTCACTGTAACAAATAACCCAAACTTTCGGGGGCATACAACAGCAAACATTCACCTCTCATTCCATTGTGTGTGTGTGTGTGTGTGTGTCCACTGCAGGTTGGCAGGGTCTTTGCTCATTAAGTTCACTTAGGGACTCAGTTGATGGAGCAGCTACTAACTAGACCAAAGCCGGTCACTGCACCTGCTCACTCTAAATACTGGGTTCAATGAGGGGTGTATATTAAATAGCCGTTATTAACTGACTGCAGGTTGAATTCTCCAGTCTCAAGTTTCTTCTGGAATGATGGAATGCACTGAATATGCTTGTGATTGCTTTATGCTGAGAAGCAGAAAAGAGTTTAACGTCAGTGAAATTTTCAAATAAATATAGTTTGCATAACATGACTTTGCATAAGTAGATAGGGAGCAGAATAGGGTAATCATTTAGGGAGTTGTTACTCAAAGGTGGCCCACTGACCCAGTGTCAAGATCACCTGGAAGCTTGGGAGAAATGCAGAGGAGAAGTCCCCACCCTTGGCACCTGAGTCAGAAGCTGCATTTTAACAAGTTCTCTAGGTCACATGCATACACAGGAAAGTCTGAGAATTGAATATTTAGAGCAGGGAGTCTATGACAGGGGTAGTTGAGTTTGAACACCAGCTCTACCAATTAGCTGCTCTGTGGCACTGGATAAGTCTCCTAAACGCTGTATCTCAATTTTTCTCATGTGTAAGAGGGATTAATACCAAAAGTAATGTCATATGACTTTTGTGAGGATTAAATGAGTCCACACCTGTCAAAGTACTTAAGACAGTGCCTGGCACAGAGTAAGGAATCTGCAAGTGTTAGAGATGATGATGATGATAGTCGGTGATGATGATGGTGATGGTGATGATGGTGATGATGATTGTGATGGTGATGATGTTGATGGTGATGATGATGATGATGGTGATGATGATTGGTGCTGACGGTGATGATATGATGATAATGGTGATGATGATGGTGGTGGTGATGGTGATAGTGATGGTGATGATGATGACGGTGGTGGTGATGGTGATAATGATGGTGATAATGATGATGGTTGGTGATTATGATGTTATGATAGTGATAATGATGGTGATGGTAGTGGTGATAGTGATGATGATGATGGTGGTGGTGATGGTGATAATGATGATGATGATGATGGTGATGATGATGGAGATGATGATGGTGGTGGTGATGGTAATAATGATGATGATGATAATGGTGGTGGTGATGGTGATGGTGATAATGGTGATGGTGATGGTGGTGGTGATAATAGTAATGGTGATGATGGTGATGATGGTGATAACAGTGATGCTGATGTTGATGGTGATAATGGTGGTGGTGATGGCGATATGATGATGATGATAATGGTGATGCTGATGTTGATGATGATGATGGTGATAATGGTGATGATAACAATGATACAAATACAGTTAAGGAAATATCAGTGTGCTTATTTCCATTTGTAATCTAATATGAAGCTTTGTTAACCTAATTCCTATAGTAAATTGATCATTTGCTGGCCTTTAATCCTAGTGGAAGTGTGAAGGGTCCACTCTGTGGGTCTTAACCACAAAGGTGAGAGGAGTCTGGGCATCCAACAGGTACCACGTGGAAAATGGGATGATAACCAGGTATGGGCACTGGAGCATAAGTCTTAAAAGTTGTTCTCACAGACCAAAAGTCACCTGCATCTTGCATCTTATCTGGAGAGGCTGGGCCTATGTCCTCTTCAGGGCACATGAGGCTCCATACAGGCTGAGTTCAGGTAGCAGCGCCCGAGCAGCACAAGGGTCTCAGGAGGCTGGCTGGAATGGTAAGTGGAAGTTACAAAGGGACAATTCTTCAGTGTGCTTGTTCAAAATAAAATGGTCCAACAAGTGAAACCTGACACAAACAGACACCTAGCAAGTGAGACCTAACACAAGTTTCCCAGGCACCCGGAGTAGGAAATGCCTGAGCACACACCGATCAGTCTAGTGAATGGTTGTGAATGTGACCTCTGAAGTCAAATAGTCTAGAATCCATCCCGGCTCAACCACTTCTTAGCTGAGTGGCACTAAACAAGCCACTTCACCGCGTGAGATTATTTGGCAATTAGCAAGTACCAAATAAATGTTAATTGTTGTTACCTTCATCATCGCTATTAACAGCTAAATAAATCAAAGGTAAAATGCGTGAATCTGAGGTTCCTCATTAGTAAAGGAGGACTAATTGTCTACAGATTCACAGTATTCATTCATTGGACAAGGACTTATCTTCACGTACACACTTGTTGTAGGGAAGGGCTGGGAATACAAGGGTGAGCATGTCAGACATTGCTCCCCGTGGAGCTGACATGGAACGAGGAATGAGCAAGCCAACAAATAAAGAAACAAGGGTAGATAGTGACTGGTCCTTGATAAATGTTCCCTAAATATATTTTCATTAGATAGAACAAAGGCTAGAATCTATCCACACAGAGAGAGGAAGAACATACTGTTTCTACGTTCCACACTTCCGACTCCTCTCACCTTAGCCAGACGTAGAACTGGTGTTAATGAAAGAGGGGATGACATGCAATACTCAATGTACCTCAGGGTTGGTGGTCATAAACTGGCACGGCTGCTTCTGGGGTGGGCAGAGAGCTGATTTCTAATGTGTGGGCTGTCACATACCAGCAAGTGGCTTAACCTCCTCTAGGCGCTTCAGTTTCCTCATCTGTACCGATGTACACACCAAGGTCACTCACCCCCCATCTTCCTCACCTCTCTAAAGAGAACCCTGGGGTACCCAGTTATTTGGACCAAAACACTGGCCTCTTCTTTCCCTCCCACAATCCACACCCATCCATCAGCAAGGCCTGTTGGCTTCACCTCCACTAGGTGTTATTAACTGGTTCATATCTTGACTTCCCAACTCTGCTCCAGTGCAAGCATCCAAGACTCCTGGGTGCCTTGAGCCAGCTCTTAATTGGACTCCAGTCTTCCTTGGCTACCTCTGTAGGCTGTGGTCTACAAGTGGCTAGAGTGATCCTTCTGAAAGAAAAATAAGACCCTTCAAGCCTCCAGCTTAGGGTCTTTGCACTTTCATTTTTATCAGCATGAGAAGGTCTTTTCCCAGAAATTGATGTGCTCACCCTCTCACTTTATCCACCCTTCCTAAAGTTGCACCCCCTAAATCAGACTTTTCCATTATTTTGCTTTATTTTTGTTCACAGCACGTATCACTGCCTTATCAGATACGTTTGCTTGTGTCTTACTTTGGGATCTGTGTCATCCACTAGAATGTAAGGTCCATGAATTTAGGAACCTCATCTATTTTGTTCACTGCTAGAACCCCAAAATCTGGGCCTGAAAAATAGTAAGCAAGTGACACATACTTGTTTAATGAATGAATAAAATGTCAAAGGATAATAATAATACACCCCATGAGTGTGGAGAAGATTAAATGAGACGGTGCCTATGTATCTTAAGAACAATGCCAGGACATAGCACTAAGCACAGATCTTTCATTTTCCTCCCTTTTTTCCTTCTTGTTTTTTTTTTTTTTTATCTCTAATAGTAAGCAGATAGTCAGGGTTTGATACTAAATTTGTGGGATGACCATACCTGTTTCATGAGGTCAACATATAGCCCTTCTTTTCCATGTCCTCAGCAATATATACCTATAAGTCCCCTGTCTAAATGCAGACAATGCAAGAAGTCTTTGAACTGAAATCACAAGTTCTACCCCTCATTTTATGTGACATTAACAATTTGAAATTTAAGCATGAACAAAACAATCTCATTGACTTGGGAACCCTGAACCTCTGTGGAAGCAGCAGTTTCCTCTTTCCAATCATTCTCCTCACCCGTAAATTATGTTAAGTGTTTCCATGTGCCCACAGTCCTCAGGAAATTCTGCAATAGCCTTTGAGGAGATTAGCAGCCTCTGATGTTCCTTATGAAACTCAGAAAAACATCTGGAATTAATTTAAGTTAAGGAATTAATGATTTGGGGGTTAAATAATACATGCCTTAAAAAAAATAAATACAGAAAACTTTATTAGCCCATGAACCTCCATTTTGTGGATTTACCTATAAAAGAGAAATCAACTATATCATCTATTTGTTTGTCCAGTTTTGTGTGCATGTTTGTTTGACTGCTTTTTAGAGGGACACACAATAGATTAAATAGAGTCCTATAGGAAGGTTTGCAGAGACGCTCTCATTTGCTAGGTCTCCTGAAGGCTCTCGAAGGGGATGCCCAGAGACGTCATGTCTCAAGGGACAGCTGTGATTGAGAAACACCTGAAGACAGTGGATGCCTTTGATGTGCTGTGCAGTGAACTCACCTGACTGAGAATCCTCTCCCCCGTTCCACCCCCATGTTGAATTCGCGTTTATTTTGCGGTGGCTTGTTTGACAGCCCCTGGTCTGGATTATTTGCATCATAGAAATGTAGTTCTGGACCTGCACTTGTCTTTACAGTAGGGAAAGCAATGTTCTGTGCAAAGAGGAAAGAAGGGATGTGGAAAGAAGGTGCCTTATGAGGCTGCACAGAAGAAGAGGGGAGTGGAGGGCACTTCTTTGTTTTTTTTGTTTGTTTGTTTTTTGTTTTTTGTTTTGTCCCTGCTATCAGATAGGGAGGACAGAGGATGAAGCAGATTCCTGTCCTGAGTCACAAATAATGAGACATGTTGTGTTTTTCTCCCTCATGCTGGGAACATTTAAATGAAAAATTATATATTTATTCCCCAGTGATGTGTAGGCTCAAAACACTGAAACTAAAACGTGCCTTCTGCTTTAGGACCCCAAGTCCAGTTTATAACTCTCCCCACCCCCAAGGTCAGGTCTACGCTAGCTGAATGAACTGAAGAATTGGGCAATTATCAGCATCTCCACTTTAAAAATCAAGTCTCTGCTATCCAGGCCTATGACAATCAAGTTTTTACCATTCTCTTTGGGGCCTGGCTCGTTTTCAAGCTACCTTCTCCCCACATCATGTGAGTGGAGCTGGCTGAGAAAACCAGGGAGCCATCTCTTCTCAGACTGGCCCAGGCTTCCGGGCCACAACCCAGGAGAAAGCCTCCCACTCTGGCCAGTGCCCTGCAAGGCCTTCGCTCCACCCTGCCCCAATTTCTCCTCATACCTGGCTCATTCCTTAGGGGCTCAGTTGGGAGATAAGGCTTGGGGTTGCAGTTGCTGGGGATCATTGGTTTACATTTTCTTTCTTTTGCTTTCTTTGTTTCTCTTTCTTTTTCTTTCCCCCGCCCCCCTCTTTCTTTACATTTATTATTATTTTTTTATTTGAGACGAACTCCTGCTCTCTTGCCCAGGCTGGAGTGCAGTGGTGCAATCTCGGCTCATTGCAACCTCTGCCTCCCGGCTTCAATCCATTCTCTTACCTCAGCCTCCTGAGTAGCTGGGACTACAGGCACGCACCACCATGCCCGGCTAATTTTTGTATTTTTAGTAAAGGCGGATTTCACCATGTTGGCCAGGCTGGTCTCAAACTCCTGACCTCAGCTGATCCACCCTCCTGGCAGCCCAAAGTGCTGGGATTGCAAGCGAGTGCCACCGCGCCCCGCCCTGCATTTCTTTTCTTTCATTCAAGGATTTCTTTTTTCTTTTGAAATTCTTTCCTGCACTGATGGTGAGATAAGACCCCTCAGGCTTCCTTTTGAGGTTGGACCAAGCCACCCCACAGTGCAGGGGTGAGGAGCCCAGGGCTGGAGGGGACCTCCAGAGGGCTCGGAACCGTGGCCCTTCACTCCTAGTCACAAGGGGGAGTCGGAGTCCCGTCCTCAAACTGCTCAGACCCCGCGTAGCAGAAAGACCCGAGCACGAGCATCAGGAGCCGCACAGGGAAGCAGCTGAGATCACTTGGGATCACGACCACGACGGAGGCCAGCGCTGGGGAAACCAGAGGGAAAAGATTCGGAGAATGAAGTGGGGTGGGGAGGGCGGATCTTCCTCGTCTGAGTCTGCAGAGAAATTACTTATTGCAGGAGCAAGTCTGCAGAGGGGCTCTTCCCTACCCTCTGAATAGATAATAAAACACATGTGTGGCGGGGGCGCGAGTGATTGCCGAGTGGACGCCCCACAGACATGCAGTGAAAAATGATCCCTTCTTTCTCCCTGCGTTCTAGTCCCCTTCCCAGACACACAGCTCTGATCTCGTGCCTCACCCCCCGCGCCCCGCACACACGCAGGTGCACACCCGCATCTGCCTGAGCCCGCACCCCGCCTTCACGCTCCGCCGCACGCTGCTCCTCCCGGCTCAGGGATCCAGCCAGGAGATCTCCCCGCAGCAGCTGCGCGGGACTTTGCCAGCCAGATGTCCCCGGCCCTCCAGGCTAAAGCAGGGGCCACCTGAAGTTGAGGAATGGGGCGTGGCGACCACCAGGTCCCGCAGTGGCCACGGGAGAGTTGGGGGAAAGGGTCCAGCTCCGTCTTGAGCGGTGGGTCCCTGAGCAGGACCCTCCGGGCCGCGGGCCTCTGGGCACCCAAGCAGGAGGCTGCGAACGCTGAGTTTGGCGGGGAAAGCGCGCACCCCCGGAGAAGCGCTCCCCACTGCCTAGAGGCCGCCCCCTCCCCGCCCCGTCTTCTTTCCGGGGCACAGCCTGCCTAACCCTGGGGTGGGGATCTCCGTCGGCCGCCCCTCCAAGAGGGCAGCGCTCTCTCCTCCCGCACCCACCTTCTGCTCTCAGTCCCGGGGCGCGGCGGGGGCGGGGCCGGACCGGGGGCGGGGCGGGGCCGGGGGCGGGGCCTGGCCGGGGCGGGGCCGGCGGCTGCGGCGGCTGCTGGAGAAAAGTTGTCCCGGCCGGAGCGCGAGCAGCTGCGGAGCCGGAGCGGCCGCGGCGTGGACCCGGCAGGGACGGGGACCGCGGACGGCGGAGACGCAGCAGGCCCGGCCGACCGGGCTGCGGGAGTGGCCCAGAGCATGGGGCGGCCGGCGGGGGCCGCGGGCGGGCGCTGCGCCCCGGGCTGGCGGCGGACGGCGTGAGCGGCGGCCGGGACGCAGGATGCGCTCCGAGGGCGCGGCCCCCGGGCCCGCGGCGCCGCTGTGCGGGGTGCTGAGCCTGCTGCTGGGCGCGCTGCTGGGCAAAGGTAAGACCGGGGCGGCCGCTGGGCGCGCAGACGCTCGCGAACTTCCCGAGTCCGGGGAGCTCGGGGCTAGGGCAGGCGAAGCGAGGGGCGCGGCGGGGGCGCGGGTCCCACCAAGAGCGCCTCTGCGGGTGCCGCGCCGCCCCTCACCCAGAAGGGCGCTCCTAGCTGGGCCCCGGGATCCCAATTCTCCCACCCGGGACCCCCGGACCCAGAGCTGCCCCTCGGGTGAGGAGGGGGCGTGGCTGAGGGGTACGGTTCGTTCCCCAACCCTGAGTTCCGCGGGGACCGGCGCAGCCCAGCTCAGTCACGCTGCGGAGCCGGGGTCCTGGAGATGGGGTCCGCGCGGTGCGCTCCCCATCCTCGGCTCCCGCACTGTGGGGCTGGGCTCCAGAAGGGAAGGCCCGGGTCTTCGCGCCCCCTTTCCGCGACCGCCAGGGTGTCTGTGCAGGTCCCAGAGGAACGCGCACGTATCGCGCAGCTCACCAGGGACCCCAGCTTGGCAGAAACCAGGGACTCTCTGCGGGTTGCTTCAAATTAGTCCCCTGTGGTATGGGAGACGGATGGGGAGGTGGGCGCGTCCCCTGCCATGGGAACTTGCTCCCGGGCGGTCCTTTCCCGAGCTCCTTCGCCTCCGAGACCTCTTCTCTATAAAGGGAGTGGGGCCTTGCCCTGGGTTGGAGAGATTTCAAGGAGCTAATGTATGGCGCCCGCAGGGCTCAAAAAAGGTAGCCGTATGGTTATTCCGACCATTATTATTACGTGCGTGTGCGGCCGAATGGCTGCGGGGACCCGGCGGCGGGAAGGGCGGGGAGAGGCGGTCTCCAGCCCCGGGAGCCGCGGGGCAGGCGGGGAGCAAGGCCTCGGCCCTGCCAGGGACATCAGCTGCCCGAGTCCCGGGGCGCGTCCAGGCGTAGAAAAGGGAGAGCGTCGCTTTCCTGCTGCCTGCGCTCTAAGGAGGGTCTCGGGTTCATGTGGTTAAACCCAGGTGCGCACAAGGGTGTCCTGCGTGTTCGCGCGGCGCCGCGGGTTGGATATCGGCCCCAGGCTCTGAGCAGAGAACCCTCAAAGCCACCCTTCTCCCGCCTAATGCTCTGAGGCTGGGCTAGAAATGAATTGAGAGAGACAAGTTGTCAATGGATGTTTAAAAGCAGCGTTTGCTTTTCAAAAGTCATTCCGCACCGCCTGAAAATCCAGAAAAATCTACTTTCCTTGAGGCTGTACTTTCCCAGATACACCAACCAGACAAGTTTGCTATGTTTTATATAAGTGTTCCTTTCTTCTAAGAGCTCCAGGTAGAGGGGGTGAGAGACGGGCGGGGGGGGGGGAGAGGGAGGGGAGAGGGGAGGGAAGGACGGGGGTGGGAGAGTAGGAGAGGGGGCATTTTTCTGTTTTATTTGAAAGAGTTATTAGTCACAATCTGGTGCCTGAGTTCTGCTGTTAATTAGCCCTAGGTTCCAGCGTTTCTAGGATTCAGTTTCCCTAAATGCAAAGTGGCCATTGAAGAATTCCCTTCCCAACCTACCCTCCAGCAGCTTTTCGATGATAAAATGACTGAATGGGTGGAAAGCACTTTGCAGAGGAAGGGGGTGCCGGCCAAGTGAGCAAGGCGTGACCAACCTCCTCCAGGTTTTCCCCCCTTGCCCTTGAGAGAGTTTAACCAGGTGAGGAAGCTGAGTGTTCCCTTTAGAGCAAGTGTAGACTGTTCTTCATTAAGGCTCGCATTCCGTGTGTGGGTGTGTGTTTGTGTGTGTGTGCGTGCGCGCGTGAGATTTTTACTTTTGCGTAAGAGTAGTGGCTGTTACAGATGTCCATGTATTCAATGCTGAGGGCAGTGATTTGGCTGAAAACCCAACTGGGACTGGATTTGAAGCACAGCAAGGGAAGTACTGAAAACTATGGACAGAGCGAAGCCCCTCCTATCCCAAACCACCCCTGCCCTCTGGCTAAGTGCAACTTTGATCTGGTGGGGCTTTCTTTCCCCACTTTTTTGCTTTGTACAAAGTTCACCACGTGATTTCAGGGTGCATAAGGGCCTGCAACTTACCATCTGCAAAATATATTTTCCGTTGTTTCTCGTGATCAAAAGCAGCAGTTCATTCCCTCCTGGATTCCTCCACACGTAAAGCATTTGCCTCATAAGGTATCTCCTAGAGAGGAAAGTTTTCTGACCTTGTTTACATTTCTGCTGTCTTTTAAAAAAGCATAAAGCCATCTCTGTCTCTTCCTGCACGTGATTTAAGTGCTGATTTCTGGAATCCTTGAAACCACTGATTAATTTTTAATACCAATTGTCTGTTTATTTTTGACTGTGGATTTAGAGGCTTTGTAATTTGTCAGGGTTTGGAAAAGGCAGAATTATTCTTGGGAGGTTCCATAAATAGGACAGGGCATTGAAAGAAATGAATCTTTTCCTAAGATTTAAGTCTTGGGCTGAGACAGGAGAGGCAAAACATCCTTGAGTTGGAGGTTGATGTATTGCCCCTGTATAAAGCAGGTGGAAGGGCGGTGCCAGGCTCAGATGCCCTCTGAGGTTTAGTGGCGCTTGTTAGTCACATATGAGACCTTCTGGGAAGGTTATGTGGGACCACAGTCTCTTTTCTGAAATCTATGGGGGCAAATGTATTTCAAGATTCAGAATTATTGAGATCCTTGAATGACAAGATAGAAGGGAAGATGGAAAAAATAGAGGCATAAAGCCATATGCATGTGCGGTATGGCGTCTTAGTCTCTGTGTGGAGTTGCGTCCTGTAATTGCACGTGTGCTGACTTTGTGTGCAATGTACAAGTCTTTACATAAAGAAGGATAATAAGATCCAAAATAACTTGACTTCAGGTCAGTGTCAGTCACTGAATGAATTAAATACAACCAACCAACCAAACCTTGGGATTCTCAGTGCTTTGGGGGTTTTGGGTTTCTGGTAAGGAATTAAGGTTCTATAGCAGGGATGAGAAATAGGAGGATGTCATCAGGGTAAAGAAGCCCCTCTCAGCTCATGCACATTAGTGCTGGCACCAAAGAATGATGCTCATGTTGTGTTCTGCATACACTTACAGCATGTGTACGCTTAGCACAGACACACATAGATTTTCTTTTTATCTTCGTATGAGATGATGATCCCTCAAGTCAAAATTCCTCTCTGTGTTCCAGCCTCTTAGTAGTTATTGCAACTTCTTGGAAATCATTCTGTTAAACAATCAGATCTCAATGTGTTGTTATAGTTCTTTCCTTTATACCCACATTTCTTGACTAGTACTCGCAAACTTCAGCACCTGCAGACAAGTATTGTTTTATCCATATAATTTTTCTTTTCAAAGGCTGTCAACATTTAAAAATTGGGAGATTTGACTGGGCATGGTGGCTCACACCTGCAATCCCAGCACTTTGGAAGACAGAGGTGGGTGGATCACTTGAGGTCAGGAGTTCAAGACCATCCTGGCCAACGTGCTGAAACCCAAACTTTACTAAAAATACAAAAATTAGCCGGGCATGGTGATGGGCACCTTTAATCCCAACTACTCAAGAAGCTGAGGCTTCCTCATGCCTCATACTGAGGCATGAGAATTGCTTGAATCTGGGAGTCGGAGGTAGCAGTGAGCCAAGATCACACCACTGCACTTCAGCCTGGGTGAGAAATGAGACTTGTTCCCCCCCCTCAAAAAAAAAAGAAAGAAATGGGAGAGTTCACATATAAAAATCAGGATATCCACAACATCTACATATATCAAAACATCATGTCATACTCTCTAACTGTATACACATTTTATCTGTTATAAAAAACATTTTCTAGTTTTCTAGAAGTTGCATATACAATTTTATCAAATGCTCTTTTGTATCTACTGAGATGATCAAATAAGTTTTCTCATTCATTATGAAAAACAAATTAGGTTTCCAGATTTTCTCAAAAGTGTCAATAGTTTGCTAATCTTGGGTGTACTTTCTTTCATGGCTGCCTTGTGCCAAAGCTGAGCACGGGTGTCCTCCTCTGGAGGGTGTGTTTATTCAGATCCTCTCCTTCTGCTCACTCACCTGGCCTTTCCCTTAAGCAGTTGAGTTTTGCTTCAACCTCTTCTTCGTCCATCTCACTGTTCACTGTTAGTTTAGTCATAAGGGTGGCTACAGTCACACAGAGAAGAGCTCAGCACTCTCAGTTATATTAGTTGTTACCACCTCCACGAGCAGAGGTTAAAGCAAAGCCTTTGAATGTATGAGATATCTCATACATCCATAGTCATAAAAAACAAGGTTAATAAAAATGTGTCTTTGGTATATTAATTGAAGGGGAGTTATACTGAATTAATGGAATAAATGGAATATCTGATTGATGGAACATTTTTATAGCCTTTTACTTTGTTTAAAAGCCAGGCTTATTAAAGTATAATTTGCACACAATGAAATTCACCTCTTTGAGTGTATAGTTCTAAGTTTTGACAAATGCACACAGTCGTGTAAACATCACTAGAGTTGCGGTATAGAACATGCCCATTATGCTCCAAAATTTCTGTTTGCTTCTGTAGCCCCTCCTTTCTCTATCTTCAATCCTGGAAACCACTGATTTGTTCTTTGTCTCTGGAGTTTTACCTTTTTCATAATGTCATAAAAATAGGATCATGCAGTATGCAGCTTTTGGATTACTTTCTTTCACTTAGCAGGATTCATTTGATAGTCACCTATGTATCAATAGTTTGTTTTTTTTTTCAATGCTGTATGACATTCTATTGAATGAATGCACCACAGTTATTTATTTCATCCTGAAAAGACATTAAAATTATGCCAGTTTTTGGTAATTACACATCACTTTGTGAGATACCACAAACTCTTTTTAAACCTGGTTTCAGCATTTTGCATTCCCATCAGCTGTGTATGCTGGTTGGTTTGTATCTTCAGCAGTGCCTGATGTTATCCATTTTGTTTAGGTTTTGTTTAGTCATTCTGATAGGTGTATAACAGATATTTCTTTGAGGTTTCAGTTTTTGCCCTCATGACTAGTAATGTTGAACATTATTTCTTGTGCTTAATTGTCTCCCTTATATTGCCTTTGGTGAAATATTTTTTTCAAATATTGTACCCACTTTTTACGGATTATTTTATGGTTATGATTTTTGAAAGTGCTTTATATATTCTGAATGCATGTCCTTTGTCAGATAAGTGTTTTACAGAGAGTTTGTATAAGTACATGTCTTTGGAAGAGCAGAGGTTTTACATTTGAATGATATTTAGTTTATCAATATTTTCTTTTAGTGATTGCATTTTTGGTGTCACATCTAAGAAATCTTTGCCTAACCCAAGGCTGCAATGATTCCCTAAATGTGTATAGTGTTGTCCAGGTCTTCTATATTCCTACTGATCTGTTTGCTCTGTCACTTATTGAGGGAAGAGTATTGAAGTCTCCAATTATGTTATGGTTTTGTCTGTTTTTTTATTTTAGCTCTGACAGCTTTTGCTTCATGTATTTTGAACACTTTCTTAGGTACGTACATACTTAGGATTTTCTTGTTGATTTTAAATCAATCCACATTTATGTAATGCCTTTCCTTATTCTTATAAATATTTCTTGCTCTAGAATCTATTTTATCTGATATTAATATAGCCACCTCAGCTTCCTTTTGACTGGTATTTTTATGGTAATATCTTTTTCATTTTTTTTTACTTTTAACTTGTGTCTTTATATTCAATGTTGTTGATAAGCACCATATAGTTGGGTTTCACTTTTTTATCCAATCTGATAATCTCTGTCTTTTAACTGTAATGTTTAAACCACTTATATTTAATATAATTATTCATCTGTTTTTATTTAGATCCACTATTTTGTTCATTGTTTTCTTGATACTCCATCTGCGATTTATTCTTTTCCTCTTTCTATAACAAGTTTTATATTGAGTATATTTTATGATTCTATTTTATCTCCACTATTCTCTTGTTATGTGTACTTCTTTTTCAATTTTAGTTATTGCTCTATGGCTTACAAAATACATTCTTAATTAATCATAACATGCATTCAAATTAAGTTACAGTGCTTTGTATGCTACATAAGAAATTTACAACAAAATATTACTTATACTGTTTTCCTCTACTATATTTTCAAGTACATGCATTCACATACCCTATGTGTGACTAAGAGAATTTTTATTTAAAAAATATTTTTATGTATATTAAAGAAGAATGAGAATTTTGTTAATGGTCTTGCTTTTGTTTCTAAGTGAGTAATTCTGATGTTCTTAAAACCGATTTCTCTTCAAGATGTTATTCTCCCTACCTGTGCACTGAGCTCCCTTGCTTTATATGCCTTTAGGAACTTAGAAGTTGCTGCATTCAAGGAGAACACAAATGTGAAATACAACCCATCTGAGTCTAAATCAGCAAAATTTCCAAAACAATGGGTTCTAGTTACTCTCCCAGAGAGACTGATTTCTTGTCTTCTACAATGTATACATATTCTCTTTTTTTTCCCCCGATTAAGGATGTTCTTAATGATGTGTTAGGAATATTGAGTTTACACGTGCAGATGGCTGGGATCCTAAGTCAACCCAAAAACTTAATATAGAAGACCATGTCCTTTCTATGTATAACATTTTTTTTTCTCTCTTCTCTCAACACTCTTCATCTTGCCAGCAACATGGTAAGTTATCACTTATGGACTAATTAGGAAGGCTCAGTGTCATAGAAACAAAAGCTTAAGTTTGAGCTTCTGTTCCACCAGTTCCTGGGTGAATGACACAGAAGTCTTTGGTTGTTAGTAACAGTAACATCTTATACCTTCGTTACTTATTACTATAAGTAATAAGAGATTGGAAGCTCTTGATTCCACAGAAAGCTGAAGGATGAGGTTTCCTATGAGCAGGAAAGCTTCCAGGTACTGGGTTACCATAGCTATAAATATTGTCTGGCTTCTTTAGGGTACCATTGTTGGAAAACAGGAAACATTTTACTTACTTTTGTCACAATGCTCACATTTTAGATTCCCGGATGAAAGAAGCCTATACCTTGGCTGAACTTTTCACCTGGGGCACCTTTAAAAAATGCCAATCCCCAGGCCTTATCGCAAACCAAGGCATCAGGCTCTTTGGTTGGGATGGAGTAGGGGTGGTTGTAGAGGCAGGGGCTTATCCGTTTGACTCTTTCAAAGCTCCTCAGGTGATTCTGTCAGGGAGCAAACAGGTTGTGTAGGCCCATCTCTATCTAGAAAAGTACAAGACAGCCTCATTAATAGTTTCCTCATTTTGTATCCAAGGGGAAAGGGTTTTCCTCCTAGAGAAAAACCGAAGAACTTTTTCTAAAGAAAGATGGGATGGATGCTGGATGAAAAATCAACCAGTGTTGATTCCAGTGGCTCTAAGACCTAGTTTTTGTATGTGGTGAAAAAATAAAGGACAGCTCTTCTGAGCCTCAGTTTTGGTTCATAAGTCAGGGGTCCCCAACCTTCTGGTGGTGGTTTGATACTGGCCCATGACCTGTTAGGAACCAGGCTGCACAGCTGGAGGCGAGTGGTGGGTGAGTGAGCGAAGCCTCGTCTGCTCCCTATCACTCACATTACTGGCTGAGCTCTGCTTCCTGTCAGATCAGTGGCAGCATTAGATTCTCACAGATTCGTGAACCCTGTTGTGAACTGTGCATGCAAGGGACCTAGATGGTGTGCGCCTTATGAGAATCTAATGCCTGATGATCTGTCGCTATCTTCCACTGCCCCCCCCAGATGGGATGGTCTTAGTTGCAGGAAAACAAGCTCAGCCTCCCACTAAGTCTATATTATGGTGAGTTTTATAATTATTTTATTATATATTACAATGTAATGATCATAGAAATAAAATGTGCAATAAATGTAATGTGCTTGAATCATCCTGAAACAACCCCCCAGCCCCCTCTGCTGAAAAATTGTCTTCCACGAAACTGATCTTTTTTGCCAAAAAGATGGGGACCACTGTGATAAGGAGGGATAATACCTATTTTATAGGATGGTTGACGATATTTAATGCAAAAGTGGACTTGAGACACTTAGCACGCTTCATGAGTTTCCAGTGGCTTTTGTAACAAACCGGGAAGCTTAATGTAACAAAATTTGATCCTCTCACAATTCTGGGCCCAAAAGTCCAAAATCATATGTTGTCAGAGCCATGCGCTGTGCTGAGCCTCCAGGGGAGGGCCCTCCCTTGCCTCTTCCACCCTCTCTGGCCTCCTGGCATTCTTGGCTCATGGCAGCATCATGGCAATCTTTGCCTCTGTCTTCACACAGCTTTCTGTTCTAAATGTTCCTTACCTCTCTGTCATACAAGGATGCCGGTCATTAGATTTATAACTGTATTCCAGGATGATCTCATTTCAAGGTCTTTAGCTTAATGACATCTGAAAAGACCTTTTTTCTTAAGCAAGGACACATTCACAGGTTCTAAGTGGACATTCATTTTTGGGGCCATGCAAACTATTGCATGCGGTAAGACTTGGCACATAGTAAACTTCAATAAATCAGGGTCATCATTATTTGGATTATTAAAGCCATGGAAAAGAAGACTCCACAGTGCAATACAATGGAAACTCTACAGGAATATTTTAAAAAATAACTGAGAATAGTTAAAAGCACAAAGCAAAGAAAACAAAACTGTGCATTCAACAACATTGGGGAATAGGAAAAGCTGGTCAAGTGTGAGGTGTTCATTCGTTATTGACCTAAGCAGAGAGCCAGAGGTTTATACTGTGAGGCGTCCCTTGACCACTGCATGCTTAGCTACAGCCTAGGCATAATTCCATCTGGCTTCATGTTAGGATACTGTTAACACTATCTTAAGCACCTCTTCTCCCTCTGTGTTCTCAGAGTCATGAAAACCATCCAGAGCAGGCCCCATTTCTCTCTTAGGTTAATTTTTTTTCTCCCACATCTGCAGTTGACTTTTTTTTTATCCTTCTTACTCAATTGGTCCCTCTGGCCCCATAATTGTGTTTGCTTTTGCTGTGTTTCCTCACTGTCTCTGTGGACCCAGAAGCTGTAGAAATGTGGATGGAACATTAGCCACTCCGGCACACCGTGTTCAGCTAGCAAGTCTTTGAGGCAACAAAGGATTCTCATGTTCTCAAAAGAACTTGAAGAAATCTGCCTCCTGCCCAACACACAGATGTGTGCGTCATGCATGTGTGCACACACACACACACATGCACACACACATACAAATACAACCCTAGGCTAGTTCCTGGCCTTATCACTGAGTTACAGCTTAGTGATGATTTTAAGACAAAAGCGAAAAAATCTCTCACTTGTGCCATAAACAAGGTATCCCTGAAAATGTGATTTTTGCCTCCACTGGAAACAATGAGTTTGGGTTTGACACACCGAAGCAGTCTTCCCTGTCTTTTTGATGGAAATGTTCTTTAATATGCACGCAATTATTCTGTTCCTTAGTCATGCTTTCTCTAGTTACAAATGCCGAAAACTCAAGCAAACCATACCAAAAAAGAGAAAAAAATCATTAGCTCAGGTGACTGCAAAGTCCAGGTAGACTTCAGGCACAGCTGGATCCAGGGGTTACGTGACGTCACTGGACAGTTTCCACTCCTCCCCATCTCCTGGCTCCTCAGTCCTCTGTGCTGTCTTCATTCTGGAGAGGTCTTCGTTGTCCACAGCAGCTCCAGGCTTATATTCCATCTACACAGAAGACTCAGCTAAAAGAAAGTGACTTCTCACATGGTTGTAGCAAAAGTTGCAGGGGTAAAGTTCTGGCACTCACTACGGTCTTGTGCCCACTCACTTAAGGGAATGGGATTTTCCAGTTATGCAGCTCTCAGGCACAGGGAGCCTGGGAGCCCGGGGATGAGATCCCTTCCACCCACACCGCTAAGCTAGAACCTGTGATGATGGCCAGACACAGGGGGCGCTGTGTTAGAAGGTGGAGATGAATGCCAAGCTGGCAAATGAGCAAAACAAAAGGAATCAAAAACCACTGTGAGGCTGCTTTTCACGGGTGTGTGATTCACATTGTGGGGTAGCTCACGGGGGAGGTTTCTCCTGCTTACGCACAAACAACAAAGTCAGGACATCCGGACTCAGGAGGGCGACCTCTTCATCTCCCGGCACATCTCTACTTCAGGGTGCTTTTCTCATTTTCTGCTTGTCTTGATTCATTCATTCCTCTTTCATTGATATCCATCCATCCAACATCCCTGCAGTAAGAGGTGGGCCCTGCAATAGTAGCATCTTCCGTCACTGGCTTCCTCTTGCAGACAAGGAAACCTTCCCTTCCACCTCAGGTGCTCACCCCCAGGATAGGGGAGGGAGGCCTGGGTTGAGCTCCTAAAGCCTGCCAGTTTCTCGTGCCTCAGCTGTACACAGTGACCCTAAAAGACTTGCCCCTCTATCATTCTGATTCACGGGAACAAAAATCCCAAGAGCAGTCCACATTTCAGGGCCTTTGTTCTGCTCTGGCTCTGTGCCATCTTTCCGCCTTCCTAAGTGGTGATAGGCTCTTATCTCCAACTTATGTAAATCTTTTGGGTCACTACACAGCCCCGGGTTACTGTTTTCTTAATTTTCCATTTTTTAATTGTAAGCAATGAATTGACTCAGAGAGTAGACTTTTCTCATTTGCCTTCAAACTCAATGTTTTCATCTGTCGTGTTCATATCTTATTAACTAAATGACATTTCCTCGCTGGGACCTCTCACTGCCTTCTGGTCAGTTGTCTCCCTGGACATGTCCTGGCCCTTGACACCAGCCTGTCTTTCGGTGGCACTGATGCCATGGAGGTGACAGCTGGCAGTGGTTTGTCTGTGTGGTTTCCCGTTAGTTCTGGGTTGGAAGGGGTCCGCTTCACCATTCACAAAGGCAAGAAGCCTGCAAACATTAGCTTCTTACTAATCCCCAGTGGTCAGGGTGTTCATAACGGTGAATTTTGTGTATTAACTTGTGTAGGCCACAGTGCCCAGATATTTGGTCAGGCATGATTCTGTGTGTGTGTAAGAGTGTGTGTGTGTAAGAGAGTGTGTGTGTGTGTGTGTGTGCGCGTGTGCACGTGTGTGTGTGTGTTTGGGTGATATTAACAAATTGGTGGACTTTGATAAAACAGGTGACTCTCCATAATGTGGGTAGGCCTCATTCAATGAGTTGAAGGCCTAGAGAGATCAAAAGGCTGACCATCCCTAGAAGACAGGAAGGAATTCTGCCAGCAGACAGCCTTTGGATGAGAGCTGCAACGTTAGATCTTCCTTGGGTCTCCAGCCTTACAACCTGCCCTACAGATTTTGGACTTGACAGATTCCATAATCGCATGAGCAATACCTTAAAATAAGTTTCTCTCTGTACATACTCACTTTATTGGTTCTATTCCCCAGGAGAACCCTGACTAATAGAGGGAAGATCTGGTCCCAAGCAAAGGGAATTTTGTTTTCTCTCTCAAGTATTTCACCTGTTTTCCAAGCACACTCATTATCCTCATTCCTTGAAGATAATGGATTCCCAGAACTGGCCGCATAAAAGGAATAAACTGCAGAGACAGAATTGGTACTGTCATTTTTTTTATATTAAATCACTGCTAATCCTCACTGCTAATCCTCTAGAAACAGTGCTTCCTTACTTTGTTCCTTTGTTTATTAGCCCAAGGGGAAGACCTAAATGTCCATCATCCCCAGCAAATGCCAGCTGCATGTTTAGGCCTTTCTTGATCTGTGGTCAGATCATGTTGTCCTCTGCTCCCAATTCTCTAGGTTTCCCATCACATTCAGAGGTCATGCCACAGTCTGTGCCATGATCTACAAGTCGCTGTATAATCTCCTACCCTGTATCACCCTTCTGACCTCATTTCTTTTTTTTTTTTGAGATGGAGTCTTGCTCTGTTGCCAGGCTGGAGTATAGTGGCACAGTCTCTGCTCATTGCAACCTCCACTTCCTGGGTTCAAGCGATTCATCCCCCTCAGCCTCCCAAGTAGCTGGGACCACAGGCATGTGCCACCATACCCAGCTAATTTTTGTATTTTTTAGTAGAGGCAGGGTTTCACTATGTTGGCCAGAATGGTCTTGATCTCTTGACCTCGTGATCCGCCCATCTTGGCCTCCCAAAGTGCTGGGATTATAGGCGTGAGCCACCGCGCCCAGCCTTCTGACCTCATTTCCACCCCACACTGCTCCAGTCCCATGAGCCTGCTTGCTGGGCTCACCACCCCAGATACTCCCACCACAGGGCCTTTGCACATACCTGCGACGGCATGACCTCTAGATACCCACATGACGCACTCTCAGCTTCTCAGATTTGTGTGCCAAGGGCATCTCCTCATGGAAGTCTCCCTTGTTCATACTGTCTGTTCTCCATTCCTGCCCTTTCTGTGTCCTGTTCCTATTTTGTCATTTCTCTTTGCACTTATCACCTCCTATAACTATAACTTCAACTTATTTAACTGTCTTCCCACCCCCTGCAATTAAAACTCCATGAGAGCAGAGATTTTAGCCTATTTAGTTCATGGTTGTATTTATCTGTTTTGGTGATGGGCTCTGGTGCCTCTGGTATTCTGGTGAGGCCTTGAGGCCCTGAGTACTTGATGAATGAATGAATGGACAAGTGAATAAATGACTTCAGTCTGTCTTTGGCTTCCCGTGTTATCTGTCCTTCATTCTGAGCTAATCTCTTGAATCTTGGTAGCCTGAGATTGATGCTGCCTCCTGTTCATATAAACATGAAAATAGGGAGGTAAGTTTTATATGCCAGAAATCTCTGATGGCCACCATTTTATTAAAGGTCTCTAGCTGAGGACAGAGCCTGTCTTCATCTCTTCTCTCCGTCAGCCACTCCAGGGAAGTGTCCTTGTCAATTTGAGCTGAGAATGCTCAGAACAGGAGTGTGATACACAAATTCACATGCTGGCCAGGGCAACATTTTCTTTCTTTTTGAGAAGCAAGTCTCACTGTGTCACTCAGGGTGGAGTGCAGTGGTGTGATCTCCTCTCACTGCACCCTGTGCCTCCCAAGCAATTCTCCCTGCCTCAGCCTCCTGAGTAGCTGGGATTACAGGCCACATTTTCAAGTCACCGACTTTATTTCTGAGTGGTCCCACCCTCCCCTGTATCTATATGCTTACTTTCAGGTGAGATACAGGAGGGTCTCCTTCCTTGTAGACAGTAGATTCTCAAAACTGACCACGTTAAAGGAATAAACTTCAAACACAGACGAGAATTCTATTGTAAATAGTGAAAAAATCCTAATATCCTTAAGTTAGGAAAACATGCTTGTATTTGGTTAACCTAATAGAAGAATTACCAGAATAATGGGGACTGACCACTAATGAGCATAAGGAATCTTTTGAGTGGCTAGAAAGATATTATAATGAGGCATAAGTTGTGACTGGATCTGGGTGTTCAATTATAGCATTAGAATTTGTTTTAAAAGTGATTTACTTTGTCTGTTATGATGTTGGCTTCCTTCTTAGGTTCTCATCTAGGCTCTTGGAAGTTCCAGGTTTACACCCTTAAGGGGACAAATATCTCTCTCCCAAAATCCCAGCAAAAGTCATACTGTGTTTTATTGGCTCTGTTTGTTACATGTGCTAGCTTCTGAACCATTCAACCCAGTCAACAGAAAACAATGTGCTCTAATTATCCCACAGCCAGGGAGCCATGGGCTAGAACTGGGATGCAGAGAAAAATTTGGGTGTTGTTGCCAGAAAAGGGATGAATTATTGAGACCAGAAAAAGAACGCTATATATTCCTACATCTCCAGTTTTGAGAGTGTGATCAACACAGGTCACAGGAATGTAGAAGAGTCATGCAAACAAGTTGTATCTCTTTCCTCCGCAGAAGTCTACTTGGGTTAGTAGGTATGAACAGGAGGCAGCATGAAGATGTGTTTCCTAATTGACTTTATGTCATACTTTCCTGAAACCAAGGTTAAGCAAACATCACTTATCACTCAGCTGTCAACCCCGATTGCCTTCAATATCAGAGGCAACATAAGACAGATGCAAGAGGTGGCCCAAGTACCAGTTGGAAGAGGAAGGTGAGATCTAAAACGAGTTTGTTTCAGCAAATCAGGGCCCCTTCATCTCCAGACAGGTTCTGTTTGGGAGGCAAGATCAAGGACTTGGTGGCTGTACGGGCCTGAGTCAAATCCCTGCTCCACTGTGTAGATATGGGAAAGCCACTTACAGCATCAAACCTCAGCTTCTGTGTCTGTCACTGGGGCTAGTAAAATGTATCTCATGGAGTTGTTTAAAAAGGTCAAATGGCCTAATGTATATTTGTCTTTATTTTTCATTTGTGCATTCTGGCTACAGTCTCCATTCTTCTCTGTCCTGCTCTGAACCCTAGGAGGCTGACTTTGCAAATGGCAACTCCTGGTTCCCATATCTGCTGGGTTCCATGGGGGTTGACCAGTGGGGGAATGGCAGGAGATTGGAGGGCAAGAGAAAGGAGAAGCTGGAATGTTTGTTCCCCACTCACTCTTTGTTTGGATCCATCTCTGACTGTGCCTTTGTCTCCCCGTGACCCTAACTCCTGTTGGGTGGCCTCTGTTCAAGATTCCAGCTCCCACTGACCGTCAGAACACTCCTTTCTCCACTTCGCCCTTCAGGTGAAGATAATGTCTCACTATTTCTGATCTCTAGGTACCCAGCCTCATTATTTCATTTCTTCCATAAGTAGTTCCTTCATGAAAAGGATTTTGAACCAATGGACTTGGATTCTCTTTTCTCCTGAGGCTGACACTTGTACAAATAAAACTTTTTCATACGTAGTGAGAAATGGCTGGAGTTTTTTTTGTTTTTATGTTTAAACAAGCTTAAAGATGTAGAATATTTCAAAAATAGGTACCTAGAACTTTTGTCCCATGAACCATCTCAGAGTAACTGGCTGAGTTGATGCTTATCACCCCTGAATATTTTGTTGTGTGTTTCTTACGAAGACATTATCTTACAAAACCACAAGATAACATCAAAATCAGAGAATTACTATTGTTCCATTATTACCATACACTGTTATGAAGAATACCCCTGAGACTGGGTAGCTTATAAAGGAAAGATGTTTAATTGACTCACAGTTCTGCATGGCTGGGGAGGCCTCAGGAAACTTAAAATCATGGCAGAAGACAAAGGAGAAACAAGTACATTTTTTATAAGGTGTCAGGAAAGGGAGGAGGCAAAGGGAAAAGAGTCCCTTGTGAAACTATCAGATCTCTTGAGAACTCACTCACTATCATGAGAACAGCATGAGAAAACCACCAGCCTCCTCCTCATGATCCAGTCACCTCCCGCCAGATCCCTCCCTGGATACATTGATATTACAGTTTGAGAGGCGATTTGGGTGGGGACACAGAGCCAAAGCATATCAACTGTTGCTCAATAATTCATAGCAGAAAGATCTAAAGGACTGCACATTGCAGTTAGTTGTCATCGCTTTTTACTTTCTTTATTTTGGTCTTCCCTTGAATTTTATGACTTCAACACTGTGGAAGCTTACAGACTTGTTATTTTGTGACACATCTCTCCATTTTGATTTGTCTGATGTTTCTTTCTGAGTAGATTCAGATGCTCCATTTCAGGCAGGAGTGCTCCAGACAGGATGCTCTGCTGTTGTCTTTGCATTTTATTGGGTTGCATGGGATTTAAATATGTCACAAAATTAATGATGTTCTCTTTGATCACTTGATTAAGGTGGTGGCAGCTGGGCTTTTCTACTGTGAGGTTACTCTTATTCCTTTTGAAATTAAGAAATACTTGGTGGAAAGATGTTCAGAGTCTGCGTGAACATCCTGTTCCTCATTAGAATTTCAGTATTTCATTTATGAATCTCTAACAGGATGGGTTCCTGGATTTCTGTTATGCTCTATGGCTTACATTTTATTACTATAACTGTTTATTTTGATGCTGACAATACCACAGGTTTTGCCAGTGGGAGCCATTTTATGACAACTTCTGTGTTATCCGACATGTCCTCCTCCTTTAAGCATTGCCCTACTTTCTGTACCTTTCCTGCCCTAGTCTTGGAATCAACTCAGTTTTTAGTGGGGAAATGGTATTTAGACACCAAGATCCTGGCTCTGCATGTGCTCATGACTAGTGGGGTGCTCTAGGTTCACTCAGTGGACAGAGGAAGGAAATCATTGTGCATACATTGGCCTTTCTCTCTTCCCCTCTCATTACCTCTCTACCTCTATCTACTCTTCTATATCTAGGCATCTATCTATCTATCTACCAACCAACCTATCCTACCTATCTGTCTACTGTCCTCTATCTGCCTACTGTTCTGTATCTATCTACCTATGCCTCCATCTATCTATTATCTAATCTATTTATCTGTCTTAAAAACCGTGAGTTCACATGGACTGTCTCAGATTCTAATCCAGCACCACAGGAGTCATTCTAGATTTCTTCCTTTCTGTGTTTGTAGCTCCCTTCTCCTAGTCCCAGGCCAGGCCATTTCCCCTGCCTTCCCCACCTCAGGCTGCTCAGTCTCCAGCCCCTGATGCTACCTGTCCTCCTTGCCAATCCCCTGACCCCTGCCCCAGACACCCAGTCTCCACTGCCTGCCTTGCTGGGCCTCTCCTGAGGGTGTTGGGCTGAACTGTTCAGGAGCAAGAGGGAGAGGGGCAGCATCCAGTTCGTATCCTCAGTGACATGAACTACATTCTATTATCTGTTTAGAACAATTATATAGAGTTCAAAGAAATGTGCTGCAACTTCTCTACCTCAAGATACCCATTTCTTTGTGTGTTGGGGCGGTGAATGAGCATTCTGACCAGAAATGACCATGGGCCCATGGACCACCATGTACTGACCAGCCATTCCTAGGAAAATAATGTGAGCAAATTTGCATAAGAAGTCTCCTCTTACACATCTCTGTCCTATTGGTTCTGTTTCTTCATGGTAACCTCAGGAGATAAGCACAATAAGTTGCTACTCCTACAACTGGGGGCACTGACAGTATTCCTGAAAGGTACAGTGAATGACTGGCAGAAGCAGGGTCTGGACCTAGTGGGCCTGTTTCCATGGTCCTTGTCACATGTGCTGTGGCCACCACGCTGTGAGTGCCCTCAAGCCTATGTGAAGCCAATCCACATGAACCCAAGACAGCTTTCCTGTAAGAAATAATGGCAAATGAGAGGTTAGCAGAATGCCTCTCCTCTGCACAGATTAGACTTCCCTGTAACTCTAGGCCACATAAATAAGACAAGCTCTATCTATAGAGGTAAAACATATCATGACATTAAAAGTCAATGGCTTAAGTTAATTAGGATTATGTAAAATAAGAAAATGATATATATGAATTTGCGAGAAGTTGTCGTTTTAATAATGATAAGCCATTCTAAGGCCATGATATCTCATAGAAAAAAAGAGAAGAGTGGAAGACAGCTGGGCGTGGCATCTTATGCCTGTAATCCCAGTACTTTGGAAGGCTGAGGTGGGAGGATTGCTTGAACCCAGGAGTTTGAGACCAGCCTAGACAATATGGTGAGACCCCATCTCTACCCCCAAAAATACACACACACAAGTTAGCTTGGCATGATGGTGAGTGCCTTTAGTCCCACCTACTTGGGAGGCTGAGGTGGGAGGATTGTTGAGCTCGGGAGGTGGAGGTTGCAGTGAGCCAAGATTGTACTCCACTCCAGCCTGGGAGACAGAGCAAGATCCTGTCTAGTGAGGTAGAAGGAATAAGGCCCGGGGTTGTGCAGCACTGCAGGGTGACTGATGAACAGCAACTTGTATATTTTCAAATACCTAGAAGAACAAATTTTGAATGTTCTCAGCAAAAAGAAATGATAAGTATTTGAGGTGACAGATATGCTAATTACCCTGATTTAATCATTACACATTTTATACATATATCAGAATATCATACTTTACCCCACACATATGTACAGTTATTATGTTTTAATTATAAATAAGAATGTAAGCAAAATAAAAAACTCAGTAAATAAAATTATCACCAACTTTTAAAAGATTAAAGAGCTTAATGGAGTTGCTATGCGAGATCATTAGATTCTTAAATGCAAGGAAGAGAAGGGCAGACAGCAGAAGAACTTTTACAGACAGGGACACCAGGGAAAAATGATTAAAAGAGGAGAGGAACCAGCCGGACCCAGGGGTTTGTTGAGATTTGCATGGGGCATCAAGGGCGTATTCTTTCTCTCTCCCCGCCCATCTCTATCCCTCTCTCCCTCTTTGACTCTTTCTCTCTCTCTCTCTCCCTCACGTACACATGTGCGTTTTCATGGAGGCTTCATTCTCTCATTTGGATTTTCTACATTATGGGAAATGTGGCCACTTAGTGCTCCTGGACTTCAGTTCTCAGGAAGGTCTTTGATTCCCTTAGCTTATACATGAACATTCCAGGAAACGACTCTGGCTTGCTTGGTGGAGTGTGGCCACTCCTGGATGCAGGCTGACAGACTCAAATATATCCATGGCCCAGGTTTACTCAGGAGTGAGGCACGTTGACTGGGCTTTGATGAATGGGAAAGTGATACTCTGTCTGTGGGGCCAGGGTCACTCACACTGGTGACGGCAGGTTGAGTAGCCCTGGCCCCATAGACAGTAGTGGGTGTGGGCAGAATGATTCCTAAGCCGTATTGGTTGACATAAACCAGTAAGCAGGGATGTTTAAATATGGAATGACAGCTTTCAAGTGTTGGCAACAAAATAAACAATTATTAAATGCTGTGTGGGACAAAGAGTCTGGATTATGGCCTCAGGACTGTTTTTCATTTCTACCTTTGACCGCTCAACTTTGATGGAAAGGATGAGATGCTAGAAGTGGCCCGGTTTGGGCACACAGTCACCTGAGGCCAAAGCAACAAGATCCACACAGACACTGAAGTTCCTATCCAATCCACGTGGCTGGCATGTTGAGATCCCTTCCCAGAAGAAGGGATGTGTTGGTACCAAAAGAAGGGAGAGAGGGAAAGCCAGGCATACAAGATTAGTGTCCGTTGAACAGGATCCTGGAAAGCTTGAGAGAGATGGAGTAGAAAGAGTGAAAATGTTGGCCAAGAGGGTAAGATAGAGAAGACCAGGAAGAACTGTGTTCTTTCTGCCAAGTGATGCTGCTTTTCTGAGAAGGGTGGCGGCTTCGCCAACACTGCTGTAATCATGTCTGTGAGAAATCTCATTCCTTCTTCTTTAAATTTTGCAGTCAGAGTTTCCCAGCCTCAGCACTGTTGACAATGTTGGGCAAGATCATTGTTTATTGCTGGGGAGGGGGAGTGTCCTGTGCAGGGCTAGATGTCAGCAGCGTTTTCCCTGCCCACACAGTTATGACCGCCAAAATGTTTTCTGCCATTGCCAAATGTCCCTTGTGTGCATTGAGAACCTCTCGTTTAACTCCTGCCCACTGTGTATAAAGTACTTTCTGCTTGAAAACATTGTCTTAAATGTTTTCCTTGGAAATAATTTTAGACTTTCAGAAAAGTTGCAAAAATAGTACAGAGTCCCATGTACTCTTTACCTAGATTCCTCCAAATTAACATTTACGAGGTTTATCATTATTTTTCTCAGCCGTGTCTGAGTGTTTCTCTCATCCTTCTGTGTCTGCATATCCATATCTATAGCTGTATCTGTGTGTGTGTCTAGGTGCAAATTTTCTGAACTAATTCTTAACAAGTTGCACACATTATACCTCCTTCATGTGTATTCCTGAAATAAGACTATTCTCTTATATAATCACATTATGTTAGTCGAAAGAAAATGGCATTGCTACGGTACTGTCATCTGTCTCCTTTATTCAGATGTTTCCAGTTCTTCCATTACTGTCATTTAAAGCAAAAGAAAACAAAGTTTTTGTTGACCCAGCATCTCATGCTGCGTTTCCTTGTAATGTCTCTTTTGTGTCTTTTCTTCAGAAATAATTTCTCAGCCTTTTTTTTTGTCTTCATAACTCTGATGTGTTTGAAGAGTTCAGGCCAGAGTTTTTAGAAGAATGTCCCTCAATTTGATCCGTATTGATTTGGAGGTAATAGCTGCATTCATTTCGAATTGATCCAGCCCTTCTGGACAGTGAGTTCTGAATTGGGATGATTGTGTGTTTGGTGCAGTCTTAATATCACTGATGTCCCTAGTTATCCCTGCAGGACCCACTCTTACTTTTAATGTCCCCATTATCGTGGCTGAAGGGCTCACAGGCCTGCCTGTAGGAAACCGTCCTCTCCTTCCTTCCCCTGCAGCTGTGTGTGGGCCGTTCTGCCCTGGCACGAGTAATTCCTTCTGCCCCTGCCTCTTTATCTGTGTGGAGTTCTGCTGCTGGGTTCTCCCCGGGACGGCCATGTGGGCACAGCTGTCTCCCAGGCAGTGCTTGGGGAGGAGCTCTGGCTCATAGTTCCCCCTGCATGACACAGAGCAGGTGGAAATTTTAACTGGACTTTCTGAAAAGTGAGGGACAACAGGGGCTCCATGTCACTGTGGAGGCTGGCAGTCTTATATTCATGGGTCACTCTAGTCTCTGAAGTCTGACACATGCTGTTGTAGCTGAGTGTCACAGGTTAAATAAGCCCTTTTATTTTATAACCTTTCCTTCAGTGACGGTTGAAGGAAATTCTCATCTTCTTGCTTCCCTCTCCTTCTCTTAATGTCCCCAGGATAGCCAGCTCTTCTTGGCTTTTACTGTCCTGGAGAAGATGCTTATACACGCCTGAATGGGTGCATCCCCCACCACAGTCACACGCATGCATGCACTCACACTCATGCTCATTAGTGCACACGTGCACACTTACCTTCACACATGCACCTTCCACACATTCACATACACACTCATTAACACACATGCACATTCATTTACAACTGTGCCCACACACACACACAAAGACTTGCACATGCTCATTAACACACATACTAATGCATACATGCGTACTCATACACACAGACACACACTGACATGATCACCTACACTTACATACTCTCACATGCCCATTAATGGACATATGCACTTATGCATACACACTTTCTCACAAGTTAACACACATGCACACTTATATACACACACACACTCATGGATACACACACAAATGCAGCCTCATGACTAGCCATTAGTTTTTAGCCACAAGGGAATCTAAATTTAGATTTAGGAATTTTAAAAGTCCCCGATTCCATGGGGTCACAGTCCTGTCAGTACATCTATTTGCGTGACTAACCAAGACAGTGAACATCTTCATTCAGGTTCATGGTAATTCACAGCTTTCTCCAGGAACACAGCATCCCTGGTTTATAGGGATGCCGCTGAAAACGCACCTGTAGGCACACACACTCACAACTCATTCTGGAGAATATTCTGAAAGAAAGAAAGTAGGCCCAAGAGGTGTATTTAAAGTCTCCATCTCCAAAGACAGAAAATTGCTAGTCACTTTTAAATCAGCATTTTCTAATTTGCAGTCTACCATGTATGATCCTCAGCAATTTTTGGCCCATATTGATGTTGTCTGCACTCTTAATAACAGTTTTTCCCTATTTCAAATCTTTTAATCTGAGTTTCGCCCTAAGCAATCATTTCCATGAAAGTCACTGTTTTACATACTAATTGCATTTTCCCCAAAACATTAAGCTAAATACATAACTGATAGAATGTTTAAAGGTCTTTCTGTGTTTTACCCCAAATTACCTCACATTCTGCGTGTGCCAAACCCTGTCCTCAGGCCCTGATGCAGATGGACAGGCAGGTCTGATATTGGATGCTTTTCCTCCCTTGATGGAACCTCTGGATTGCCTGCCCTTCCTATAACATGGAATAAAGGCTTCCAGAAAAGGTAGAGGAATGGCTTTCTGAAATTCTGAAAGGCACAGAAAGGAACATTCATATGAAACCCAGCCGGACATGTGATGTTGTGACCCTGTATGAGTCCGTTCTCACACTGCCATAAAGAACTACCTGAGACTCTGGACTTTATAAAGGAAAGAGGTTTGATGGACTCACAGTTCCACAGACTTAGTGGGAAGTATGACTGAGAGGCCTCAGCAAACTTACAATCACGGGAAAAGGAAAGCAAGGGACGTCTGATGTAGCAGCAGGAGAGAGACAGTGAAGGAGGACGTGCTACACTTTTAGACTATCAGATCTCATGAGAACTTGCTCGCTATCAGGAGAGCAGCATGGGGAAAGCCGCCCCTATGATCCAGTCACTTCCCACCAGGTCTTTCCTTTGACATGTGGGGATTTCAATTCAAGATGAGCTTTGGGTGGGGACACAGAGCTAGACCATATCAGACACTGAAGGTGATGATGCACTGCTCCCCTGGGAGTCAGCCTCATCGAATTGTCAGATAGGGTCTCCCCTAAGCAGATGCCCAATTGTAGACCAGGACACTGCTGGGCTTGGGCCCATCAACCAAGAAAAGGGCATTTATGTTTAAAGTTGGGAAATGCCAGTCAGCATTTGCCAACTGTAAACTTATATGCCCTTTCCAAATAAATATAAAAATGCAGAGATTTTTCTCCACTCCTTCTCCCAGAGGAAGGAACATGATCCCTTAAAGACCCTGTTCTTTGTTCTCCAAGCCAAAAGAACAACAAATAGATTAACTTTGCCTTCTGTCATTCATTTAACAGAAAACATAAGTGATTTCCCAATTTCATAGTAGAAATGACTGAACATGCATTTTAATGCTAAAGCTACTCCAGGATTCTGATATATACACATCCCGCCACTCCCAGTTGAGAATTGCTGGTCCAAATATAAGTGCACATCTTTTCCAAAATGAAAGCCATGAACTGGAGCGTGCTGCTGGTGAGTGTGCTGCCCTCCTTGTGAGGCAAGGTCCTGCAGCTCTTAGGCCTCTATGGAGCTGGATGACCTGAGCAGCAAAGGAATTCCCAAATTCTCAAGGCACATTCTTATGGTCTGAGACAGCTGCAAGGTAATCCCAGAATTCCCCTGCGAGTACATCCAAGAAGAAGTAAACATCTATAGAGATAGTGCAGACCTCCCAGGATTCAGGACACGAGTGACGTTCTTGAAGTCCAGCTCCCCTCTCTGGTGTAGGCATCATTTTAACCCTATAGTGTAGAGTTTCTGTCCCAACATACTACACTGCCAGCAGCACCCAGTCTCAGTGATGACAACCAAAACGTCTCCATATGGTGCCAGATGTCCCTTTCCCCTGGATGGGCAGATGCTGAGGGGCTGAGCTGCCTGCAGCTCGCACCGACTGTGTGAATGCAGCCGACCTGCTGCAGGAGGAGTTAAAGCTGGGATACCCAGAACAGCAGAAATAGACAACAGGGAGAGGAGAGTGTGGGAGGGATTGGAGTCCCTGGTTTAGCTTCCTGTTTTCCCTGCTGTTCCTGTAACTCAGCGATATGCCCTGGAACATCCCCACTAAATACCTGTGCTGGTTCAGTGCCTGGCTTTCCAACCTCAGATCCATCCTGTTTCTTCCCCTGCTCACTTCTGGATTATAGGGAACCGCATCTCCCAGATTCCCTTGCCTTCTGGCTTCTGGACACATTCTAGTCCACTCTAAGGCAGTGGAAGAAGACAGGAGGGAGACTGAAGTGGAGAAAAGCCACAGTGTTTCTCTCCTTTTCTTGCTTTGCTTCCTGGACTGCCTGCAGTGGTGGCAAGGGCTTTTCAGGAGCCCTGGTTGACGAGAGGCAGCCTCTGCGCGCTGTGTCCTGGGGTGCACCCTGCCCTGAGGGTGGCCTTGGCCCCCGGGAACCCCCGGGATCCATCGTTCTTCCTCCCCTAGGGCTGCAGGGTGCCCTCCTGTCGCTGGTATCTGGGTGTCTCACCATCCATCTCTGCTTTGTAACTCTTGCCTCACTGCATAATCGATGTTTAGACCCTTCTGTTGAAGTAAATACAGCAATTTCTGTTTTGTTTTGTTTTTTTTCTTCTGGCTGAATTCTGACAAAATATCCTTTATTTTCTTATGCACATTCAAGTTTGTTTTCTGTTTCTTGTCGTCAGAAGAATCCTGGTCAAAAAGAATGAAAGACAAAACTTAGAGGCAAGCCTTGAAAACAAAGCCTGCCTCCCTCAGATTCCTGCTGTGTAAAAGGGAGATGGGCCCGCACTCCTTCACGTGAACCTGTTTTTGTGTCAGTTAAAAGGAGGTTGACAATACCTACCCAGCTTCCTCACCCAGCAGTCGTAAGAAATGGCTTTGTCAGTGTTTTTCTCTAACTTGTTTCAGTAGAATGTAAGCTCCTCGTGGGCATAGATTTTGTCTCTGTTATCAATTCTGAAGCCCTAGTACCTAGATGAGTGCTGGGCACACAGCAGGTACTTTGTAAGTATCTGTTAAGTGTACTTAGTACCTAGGTACCCTAGTACCTAGATGAGGTTCTTCCTAAATGCCTGTTAAGTGTACTTAGTACCTAGCTACCTTAGTTCCTAGATGAGGTACTTCATAAGTATAGTTACCCTGGTACCTAGATGAGGTACTTCATAAGTGTCTGTTAAGTGTACTTAGTACCTAGGTACCCTTGTACCTAGATGAAGTACTTTATAAGTGTCTATTAAGTGTACAGTAAGAACTGTGGATCATGACTCAGTGGAATTGACTTGGTGGATTGTTGCTGTTAGCATTTTTTTTTTAATAAACAGAATAGCATAGAAACTCTATTCCAAATAGAGTCCATTTCACATGGTATGTCTGCGTTTTCTGTGTTGGTATAGAGGTGTGTGTGTGTATGTGTGTGTGTGCACAAGCATGTGTACCAACTTGTGTTGGTGATGTGATTCTCACAATAGATCTTGATTTTCAAAAATCTGAAAGCCAGAGAGCAAGATAACAGGTTGGCTTTTTGTGAACAGTAAGGAGTTGTGTAAATCTGAACCTGCAGTGTCTCCTGGATTGCTGTCAGTGAGGAAGAAGATCCTCTTTAAAAACGGGGTCCAAACTCCCTCTGGTCTCATTTTGCACCTCTCCACAGTATAAACCCTCCTTTCCAGCCATTCCAAATAACTTAATTTCCTCATCTCAGGAGGCTGTTTCATTGCAGACATTGCTGCTTGTTCACAAACTTAGTAAGGTACTTAAAAAATACTTTGTCATGACTAATAAAAGTCACAGGGTAAATTGGTCTTACTTCTTCTTTTTAATGCAAAATATAATTAATTCCCTCCACCTGATCATTTTGCTTAATTGTACACACCACCCATTGGGAGCCTAGAAAACTTGTATTTATTTCTAGAGCTACCTCCATACAGAATTTCAAAGAACCTCAGGACACTTGAGGATTGGTGTCCAGACAGGATGAATAATTTCTTCTTCAATCAGATTTTTTTTTTTTTTCTTGCTGGGGGATGAAGATGCTTGAACTTGTTTTATTTAGGGGAAAAATGGGATCTCTTTGAGGTCTTGATTTCCGTTTCTCAGGAGTGGAGCCCATTTCTAAACTCTCAGGTCTCTCATTGCCTTCTTTGTCTCCCAACCTCCTAAGGTCGAGAGTAATTCTTTATGACAAAGAGTGAGCATTCTGGAGACAGCACAGCCTCCTCTGAACACACTGGAATGTATATTTCCTGCGTCCTCTTTGTCACCTCCCTGGGTTTTATTTTAATGGCCATGCTTTTCAAAAGCAAGATTCCTTTTAAATTATTCATGGTGGTATAATGTTTGTGTGATCAGAGTAATTATTATAATTATGCATTGTGAATTTTCATAATTAATGACCTCACTCAGATTTCATTTGGTGCAGAATATTTCCAAAGGGGAATCAGGTGATTGTGTCTGCTGGGGGAATCAGAACGAAATAAAATGGTGACTTAGCTTGGGTTTTGCAGAGCAGAGGGAACTTCAGTCATTCACTCTGGGGACTGGGGACGAGGCAGCATCTTGAGAAGTGGAAGGAGTGGGATCTACTTTCAGGAGGTCACTAGAGGCGTCCTGACACCCCCAACTCAGCATCTTCCTCTGTGAGCCGCCCGTGGGAAGGTGTCCAGAGATGCCCTGATAGAGCAAGCCTAGCAGAGCAGTAAGAGCAAGAAAGGGACTGACCAGACATGTGTCTCCCTCCTGGTGCTTTTGAATGAGACTGGGGCTTACCACATCTACAGAAACCACCCACAATGCTTGACAGCAGCAAAGCCACACCCCAGGGACTCATGCAGCAAGGTGGCCCAAACAGGACAGGCTTCAGCTGCCTCCCTCTCCCTCTCCAATTCCGGAAAGAGTGAAAATGCAAGCCATTGGAGAAATGGCTAATGGCACTCTGAGCATGAGAAGGAAGTTGATATTTAAGGATTGACTCCTGTCATAGACTGTTCTAGCAAAATACCAGAGACTGGGAAGCTTCTAAACAATAGGAATTTGTTGCTTACAGTTCTGGAGCCCAGAGTTCCAAGATCAGGGCAGCAGCAGATGCAGTGTCTGGTGAGGGCTGGCTTTCTATCTCACAGATGGGGCCTCTTGCTGTGTGCTCTGACAGTGGCTGAGAGACCTCTTTTATAAGGGCCCCGATCCCATTCACGAGGCTCCAACCCCGTGACCTCATCACCTCCCGAAGGCAGCACCTCTTAATACCTCCACCCTGGAGGACAGATTTTGACATATGAATTTTCAAGAGACAGAGATGTTTACAACACAGCAATTTTGTAGTGAGATTTCAAATAATTATATATTAATTATATATGTATATATATATATATATATATAGAGAGAGAGAGAGAGAGAGAGAGAGAGGCATTGGGACCTGGGTTTTCCAATCATTGGAGGTTCAGGTTTTATAATTAGGATGCTTTGGGCTGCAAATAATAATATGAATACAATCTGGCTTAAATAAATGGTAAAAAATGATATACATAGATATAGATAGATAGATAGATAAGAAGTTCAAGCTTCTTCATCACCCAGAAAAAAAAAAATCTGATTGAGAAATGATTCATCCTGTGGCATCCTGCTTTGTAACACAAATAGATACCAGTACTCAAGTGCCCCAAGGTTCTTTGAAATTCTGTATGGAGCTAGCTCTGGAAATGAGTTTATATTATATTTGAGACTGGGTCTTTCTCTGTTGCCCAGGCTAGAGTGCAGTG
Source organism: Cheracebus regulus (assembly GCA_963574635.1). Taxonomy (NCBI): domain Eukaryota; kingdom Metazoa; phylum Chordata; class Mammalia; order Primates; family Pitheciidae; genus Cheracebus; species Cheracebus regulus. The sequence goes on along the minus strand of CAUYQU010094087.1, from coordinate 30,429 downwards.
GCACAATCATAGCTCACGGCAGCCTCGAACTCCTGGCCTCAAGCCATCCTCCCACCTCAGTCTCCCAGTGAGATTACAGGCATGAGTCACACACCTAGTCCCAAAATTAATATTTGGTATAGCTATAGCTGTTCACAAAGACCTTTCATCTACATCATTCCCTCTCAGCCTCAGACCTACTTGAGGGGAAGGCAATTCCATTCCCATTTTATGGTTGAGAAAACTAGACACGGATCATCACATAGGAAATAAACAATGACTGCCTTGAACTTGTGATGTCCAAGGCATCCTCTCTGCAACAGCCTGCTACCTTCTGCCCCTTCCTCAGGGTGTACTTTCATTCCTTACCTGACCTCTTAGACTTTCCCTCCAATATTAGTAATGTGCCTTTCAAGTCCTTCAACAAAAAACTGGGGGCAACCTAAAGAAAGTAGAAAAATAAGAGCCCTACATGAAATTCTGCTCAGTGATCAGAGACAAGTCCAGTCATAGTTTTCAGTTTTAAGCACTAACTAAATTTAAAAAACGTAAGTGTTCTCCTATTTCCTTCTTGATCCTCGTAGAACATTGTGTGTTTCAGATCGTGTTTACTTGTGCATTCCTGTCTTTCTCTCTGCTCTGTCATTTCTTGAAGACGGGCCTTTCCTTATTACCTTCCATACTTTCAGGATGTTATGGGATATTCAACACATAATAAGGAGTGAGATGCCTCTTGCAGGAATGAGTGAATGTTGTTTTTCTCTGTACCTCCCCTTGCCACCCTTTCTTCGTTGCATCCAAGTTCCTTGTCTCTTTTTGCCCTCTGTATTTACTGAAGTAGCACACTTGCTTTGAGAATATTTGCTGATTTGAGATGCAAAGCTGATGGCCTGAAGCCTGAACTCAGAAGACGGGACTCAGGGCTTATCTAGCATTGAGACCTGGGTTTCCCAATCACTGGAGGTTCAGGTTTTATCATTAGGATACTTTGGGCTGCAAGTAATAACAACGTGAATACAATCCAGCTTAAATGGTAGGGAAATGTATTATCTTAAAAACCAACTCCAGCAGTAGCTGGAAACCAGGTTAATTGATGAGGTGGCTTATTGTTCCTCTTCATGATCAAAGTCTTTCTGTCTCTCCCGTGACATCCTGAGGGCTGGCTTCACCCCAAGACTGGTTGTTCTCATGGTCACAGGAGAGATGACACTGGTATTTAGGGTGCATGATTTATATGTTTGTGACTAGAGGGAGTGACTAGGTTTTCAGGGGTTTCTCTCATAAAGAAGGGCTAACCCACCTTTAGTTTTCTCTCTGTCATCCTGGTCATATTTAGAGCACAGAGCCATTCTGTAGCCAGTTACTAGAAAGGGAGCTGGATTCGCCTTAAAGGGATAGCTAGAAACACACTTGGAACTGAGAATGGAAGTTGTCTTCAGTCAGGTTCAGACTGTGAGTGTGGTGAGGAAAAAGATGGGGCAATACAATCAGGAGTATCCAAGGAATTCATGCTTTTGTTTAAATTTATGCATTTCTTTAATTTAGCAAAACTATTTTTAAAACCTCAGGGTTTGATATACTACTAGCGTTTCCTTCTAACCGGTATTAAAATAAATGTATGATAATATAAATAAAAGATATTTATCGGTGTACCATTTTGGGAATTGTTGGATTTAGACTAGACTTCCCAACCTGCATATTTCACCAAAACACACCCCATGATCTTTCGACAAAATGAATCCCGGGTTTTTATAGATGTAGAAAATACAGCTGTAATTCTGCCATATGTTTTTTTTTTTTTTTTTCTTAATTGCAGAGTGCGTATGTAAGTTTTTCCCTTTTTAAACTTTCATGATTCAATAGAAAGTAGCAAGAGTCTGTTTTTAGGGGCTGGACTGGCCATGTTTTCAGTTGGCACTGGCTTGAAACGAAGAGCCGCAAATAGAATAAATAACTGCAGTGAAGGAGATAATATGGTATTGACTGCGTGGCTCTGGTTAATTTTCTGTGCTATGAGCACCATGCAGAAGCTGGGCTGGATGTGATGGCCCCCTGCCGATACGAGGCTGGTGGCTGTGAATATTGTAGGTTTGTAGACTCAGAAGGGGTTTAGTGTGCAGCCAGATTTATTTAAAGTCATAAATGGATTATTGGATTACTCCTTGGTCATGCCTCTAAGCAATTTACGGGTGCTATGATGGCTTCGAGTCTCTAATAAGCTTGGCTCTCCTTGGGATGGTGACTGTCTTGCCTTAATTGATGTTGAATCTTTCCCACTTAGTCTCTCCTGCTTGGGGTTAACATTTAACCAAGGCCTGCAAATGCTGGCTTTGAAGGCACTCGACTTGAACTGAGAAGATCTTACTTTAATTCTGACCTCTCACCCCTAAGTCTTTTCAAAGAGTGTAGCAGCATCTCCTGGTGGGCACAATTCTGTTCTTTTTCTAGGATTCAGTATCTCATATGAGCTTTTCCTTCTGACACCCACATGATCTTAAGTGAAAACTCTATAAGTATAATTAAAAAAATTTTTTTAAACCGAATTATTTACCCTGGACCTGATCAAATTCCTTAGAGCCCCCAAGCTTTGAAGATAAATGATGAGGCCCTATTCAACCTGTCTGCAGTTCACAATTAAAATAGTACCTAGCCGTCAAGCAAATGGAAGAAAATCCAACAAAATATTTGTTTTCCATGATGATGACTTTAATATCAAATGATTTAGAAAAATAATCCCTTCTTCTTGTTTCCCTGTTTTGTTTTTGTTTGGTGTGACAGCCTGTGGGGTAATCGCACGCTGCCTTTAGCTGTGAACGTAGCTTTAAAGGTTACAAAGCATTTTCCTCCTTTTATCCCGTTTTACTTTCTCTCCTTCTGCCCAGTGCGGGTTCAGGGTGCTGCCGAGAGCACCTGTGAGAATGCATATCTAATCATGTATTCCCTTGCTTGAGACTCCAGTGTGGCTCCCATTGTCCTAAACACTAACCCATGACCTCTGTGGTCCAGCTCCCCAGGCTCCTCCAAGCCCTCAGGCTCAGGTTCTCCCACCCTCTCCTCCTCTCTCCCCCACGGCCCTGTGCACTGTGTTTTGTTGAAGGTGCTCCTTCCTACAGGGCAACTTGTATGGTGCAAAATGTTCTTCCTACAGGGAGACTTGTTATGTTGATTTTTTTGTCTGTTTAACTTTTTTTTTTTTTTGGAAATAGAGACTCACAGGAAGTTGTATAAAACCATATTTAGTTGTGTATTCCTCGGTCTTTCTCTCTGCTCTGTCATTTCTTGAAGACACGGGTCTTTCCTTATCACCTTCTGCATCTTCAGGATGTTAAGGGGTATTCAACAGAGAGCTTCACGTCCCCTTTACCCAGCTCCCCCGGTGACTGCTTGCCCATAGCTATAGTATGACTTACAGCCAGGAAACCAGCATTGGCAGGTGCCTGCATAGTTCTTTGCCATTGCATCCCGTGGGTAACCGCCTGTGGGTAGCAGCCACTGCTCTGTTGAAGACAGTAAATGGTGCCCTCAGAGCCTCTCTCCTGCTTCCTCTGTGTCCTCACTTGAAGACATTCGTTTGGGGGAAGAAAATGAACTTTGCGGATCAGACTAGAGTTGTCTTTGATCCACATCTACTCATGCAGAGGACCTCAGCTCATTTCTTTGGGGGAATGTTTTTCCTCAGCAAGAGTGGACCTAGGTCGCTGGCAGAGCACCTTGTACCTGTCCAGTATGGCAGGCATTTCCCTGGATGTGGATGTGTGCTCATACATGTCGTCCCCATTTAACTTGAAGCTCCATGAAGACAGGGGAGTTTTTTCTCTTTTATTTGGTTGTATGTACTACCATTTCCCCCATGTGGTATTGAATTTTTCATACAGGGCTGGTATTTAATGCTGAGAGCAATAGCACATGTGTGTGGGATGAAGGTGATGACTTCCTCCTGGTGGCTTATGGTAGGATTAGTTTGAAAGTCCATGTATCCTGACTCTGAGCCCTGTGTTCAATGTTTACCTTTTAACCATCACTCTGGGGCTTGGAATGTAATAAATTTTCTGCAAACTCAAATAGTGCTAGAGATATTGGTCATGAGACTCACTGTCTCGGGGCTCTGTACTACCTTGGAGTCCTAATTTTTAGGCAGCCATGTTTCATACCATGCGATTTCTGTCTTCTGCACAGAATCCACATTTAAGTTAATCACAAGAAACACCAGAGATCCCTGGGCGGTTAATGCATACCTGGGTGCCTGGTTTTGAAAAGATGAGCTGGTCTCATCAGATGAGCTGGTCCAGTGAGATTTCAAGTTAAGCAATGCACACGGAATTCACCAGCTATTGATGGCATGGCTACTGAGATGCTCTTAGAGAGAGAGTTGATGGTGCCAGTTCAGAAGACCCAGATGATAATCAGAGAGGAGAGAGACGATAACATAGAGAAAAACAGAGGTGTGAGAGAGTAGATGTTGTCTTCCTCTCAAGCAATGGGAGAAGATAAAATTTGAAATTTGAAAACAATTCCAGATTGTTTTTCTCTTAGAGAAAACATTTGGTAGAAGGCTGGAGAGAATTGGGCAAGGGTGTGCAGTTGGGTCACATTAAGGTAAAGGTTTGTGAACTCCTGCCGCCGAGGGTTTCCAAAGCTTTCTGCAGCCCAGATTCTTCCTCCAGGTCTCCATTCTGTGAGGTGTAGTCCCTGCCTCTCTTCCCCCACCACGTGACTGCAGGTGGGTTCACATAACACTAAGGTGTTAGCACTGAGCTGCGCAGGCACATCCCACACCAGGAAGAGAGCAGGAGTCAGGTGCCAGGAGTGCCCACATTTAAGTATTCCATCAATGTACTCTAGACACACTCAGCCAGTGTTCGATACTAGACTAGACACAATAAGGAATGTAGAACTCAAGACGGGTGAGAGTGAGGGTAAACATGTTTGGGTGAATCCGTGATCAAAGCAGGTGGTGCGTTAACAAGACAGCCATAAGCATAAGCCAAAGTCTGCAGGTGGCTCCAGTGATTTTCCGTTCCCTGGGATTGGGCTTCTTTTGAAGACCTCCTAGCAGCTCCCCACTGGCTTTAAAAGAGAAACTTCTGTGATGAAAGGCTGGGAGAAGTTCTCTGCTTTTCCTCCCTGGGTTCTTGGCGGCAGTGGGAAGGTGGAAGAGGATATGGAGCGTTGGCTCAGGTTCCAGCCTCATGAACTTACCGCCTTGAGCCTGAGACCTTCCTGAAAAGCAGAGTTCATGATTTTTCTCACTCAAAGGAGGCGTTACGATGGGAGGGAAAGAGGAGTCTCCTTCCATGTGTCCTCATGCCTCCTACATGGTTTCTTCTGTGAACAGAGCTTTTCACAGCAGAGTTGTGGCGGGCACTCTTGAGTGTGTTTGCTTGAGTTAGTGATGCCTTTTCACTGAGAACTGTAAGCCTTCGAGAGGACACCGAGCAGCCATATTTTCCGCAAGTGATTCTGGTCTCGTCGGTTCTAAGAACCAGGGGTGGACGCTCATTCCCAGCTGGACTAAGAAGATGTGTTTCCCTAGAAATACGAAATCTTGGCTGATCCCGGGCTCTATATATGGTGGAGCTAAGCTCCTATTGAAAACTCAGGGTCCAGCTGTGTAGGGTGGCTCGAAGCCTGCAATCCCAGCACTTTGAGAGACCTCAGTGGGAGGATTGCTTGAGGCAAGGAGCCTCAACACCAGCCTGGGCAACAAAGGGAGACCTCACTGCTACAAAAAAATTTAAACATTAGCCAGACATGGTCATGTATGCCTGTAGTGTCAGCTGCCTGGAGGGCTGAGGTGGGAGGATTGCTTGAGCTCGGGAGTTTGAGGCTACAGTGAGCTAGGAATTCAACCCTGCATGTCAGCCTGGGTGATAGAGCAAGATCCTGTCTCAGACAAACAACAAACAAAACAAATACCCAAAAAACTCAGGGACCATGGTACAACTATCTTTCACCACGCACACGGTAGAGAAACAAACTGTGAGTGGAGGAGAGGTGTGCTGAGGAAAGCAGAAGGAGGAGAGCTTGGAGATGGGGTGATGGAAGCAGGCAAGAGGAAGGGAAGTGTGGGGGGAGCGTCAAAGTCCAAGACTGAAATAGACACAGAAATGCAGAGAAAAACACAGACAGCTGAGCAGGTTCTTGTTGCATCCCAGTTGGCTCTCCAGACCTCAGTCCCACTTCCCGCCTCACTGCTGTGTTCAAGCTCTCCCAGGTAGTTGCCCCTTAAAATAAGTTTCTGTATTTTAAGAATATTGTTCTTTTACTTGCATCTCAAAGCATTAAAAATATCAAACTTTATTATTGGTGGTGTTAGGATTAGCATAGCCTGTCCTGCCTAATACTTTCCCATCTTCTTTTTGGCTCCGGCATCTACAAATGACTGCCATGCTTCTGCCCCAGGAACCATGTCCCCCACTCCCCCGCCACCAGAGCCAGAATATTTGCCTTGATTTTTTGACGAACCAGGTATCAATGATGGGGTGGTCGTATTTATAATGCCACCATTGCCACCAAAAAAGGAAAGACATTTTCAAGGATTGGAGGAAGGAGTTCCATTTCACTTGTATTAGGACTTGGTAAACAGACGCAGGATAGGCCCAATAGTGAGATTCCAGTATTACTGGTGTCCTGTTAAGGTAGCTAACTAAGGTATTGTATTAGCCTATTTTTCACACTGCCAGTAAAGATGTGCCTGATACTGGGTAACTAATAAAGAAAAAATGGCTTAATGGATTCAGAGTTCCATATGGCTGGGGAGGCCTCACAATCATGGCAGCAGGCAAAAGGCACATCTTATATGGTGGCACACAGGAGAGAAATGACAGTCAAGCAAAAGAGGAAACTGCTTATAAAATCAGATATCGTGAGACTTACTCACTACCAGGAGAACAGTATGGGGGAATCACCCCCATAATTCAGTTATCTCCACTGGCTCCCTCTCACAACACGTAGGAATTATGGGAGCCACAATTCAAGATGAGGTTTGGGTGAAGACACAGCCAAACCATATCAGATATAAATGGCTACACTCTGTCATGTATGTCAGATGATCACTCAGGTTTGTGCCTGACGTTGGTGAAGTGCTGGGATCAGAATAGAGGGTGAGAGAAAACTCTCTTCACTTTGTATTATATCGTTGGCATCAAATAATTTTCGGATCTTGGAAGGAGCTGACCACTGTCATCACAGTGTGGCTAATCTTATATTATGTGTGTCGCAAATCAAATGTGGGTAAATATATTCTATAGGCAGCAGTGGCAAAACAGGCAAAATCAGATTACTTGACCCATTTCCAGCTCTGAGACCTACTCCTCATGTGGATTCCTTTGATAGGCATTTTGCTCCTCTCTGAAATGCCACTAAATGGACTCAGATGCTAAAATAAAATTTGCATAGGACACTAGCTTTGTCCAGAAGACACAGTTGTTATTCAAATCAAGCCAAGTTAAAAGATGTCATGTAGCTCTTTCGTGTCACAAATTTGCTAGCAGGCTTTTATTGTTTATAGATTACTATGAGCTGCTAAGGGAAAACAAGGCTTTAAGAGAACATAACGAGTGTTGAGAGACAGATACTTTTTTGGAGCAGCTTGCAAGGGAGGTTAATAAAGCATATCTACATGACACAATGTCAAAGCTTCAAAGCCTTTACCTTAATACATATGAAATAATTTATATGAATTGAAGATCCATGGGCTGAATGATGGTTCAGAGTTAGATGGATTAACCCTGGTGAACTGTTTCAAGAGGATCTTTTCAAACCATCATTTTCAGATATTTTGGTCTTCTTCTGGTATCAGTTTTCAGATACCCCAAATAAGGTTCATAGCCAAGAACTTTGGAAGCATCTTTGCACCCTAGAGCAATGTATGCCCCCACCTGACCTCCAACTGGTGTTCTCCAACCTGAGCCAGAATCAATCAGTCAATGATGGGGAAAATGAAACATGGGGACACAGCTTTGCCTTCTTAGGATATGTATCCATTTATTACTTGGGTGCCACAGCATTAATGATGCCATGTGAATTCAGCTTTTTCCTTATGGGTATTAAAACAAAAGTAATCATTCTATCTACTTGTTGAAGCAAACAGAAATTTATTCTTTTAAATAAAGGACACAACAGCAGCAGGAATACAAACTTTATCAGTAAAAATGGGTCCAAGTTTTAGTGTCTTCAGCACAGTCTCAGGTTGTGCCTTGCATTTTCCTTCTTCCCTTTGATCTTTCACGGGGCAAGTTTAGAAGCAGATATTCTGATAGTGAAGCAATGTAGGGATCCACTGTGACTGAGCCTGATTCCAAAGTTTTCTTTCTTTGGGACGAGGGAACAAGAATTTTAATTTACTGTTTCTGCAGAATATCAGACCTGTCTCTTAAAATAACTCCTGACCACGTACTCATTGGTCAATTCAAGCAAATTATATGTGTGTTTATCCAATTAACAAAAAGCAAAAAGGGGTGGTAAAATACATCTTGAGCCTTAGGCATCAGGAGACGTCTGCAGGGTAAAACTGCTGTTCTCAGCGTTGCTTGCTGGGGTAGATGACAGAAATGGCAGTTGTTTTCCTCACTCCTGCTAGGCTTGACATTTTTCAGCTCTAACTGTCAAAAGGAAGAGTCTTATTTTTCTACCTCTTGCATACAGCAGGCCTTATGATTGTGTTGGCCAATAGAATGAGGTAGAAGAGGCATTGTGGAAGTCATTTCTGAGCTCAGACCTCTGGAGGTTTTTGCACACTTCTGTCTTTCTCTGGGAACCTTCCACATTACCATGTGAGCAAGCATGGGTGAAAGTGTGGAATTTGAGAAATTCCCAGGGAGGGCTTCCCAGTGACGGCCATTCTCAACCAACGAGACCCAACTAATCTGGTAGTTGGGACACATGTGTGATCCCAGCAGAACCCAGAATTATGAGCTAAATGAATGGGCTATTATTATTATTATTATTATTATTATGGGAAATACATGAGGATCACAGAGCTCTAAGTTGAAGAAACCAGACAAGCATTCAGATGATTTGCATAAAATAATAAAGTGAGCCTTGCAGCTCAATCAGATCCTAGCAGCCTAAAGCAAGAAGTTAGAAGGCTGTGAGAAAGAAAACAGAATTGTGAATACTTGTGCTTTAAATGTAGAATGTATTTAGCAATTTTAAAAGCTTACAGATATGTCATTGAATATTATCTTTCTTATAATTCAAAATTTACTTATTTTTCTACCATTCCATTGGTAGGATACTGAAATTCTGAACTCTTATATAAATTCTGAAGTCTTATATAGTCTTTAAGGCCTTACAAATTGGAAACATAGTCAAGGCTGGAGGCCAGGATTTCAGACTCTGAAGGTGATGCTTTTTCTACTTCTGTATGGTGAGTCATCCTCAGAATAAATAAAATGATTCAGCTTGACATTATTGGTTATTAATAAATATATTACCATGTTTTGGAACCAAAGAGGTACATATGACAAAGAAAACAGAAGAAAATATTATTCCATATTTTGTCATAGGGAAATTCTTTGGTCAAGACGGTCACATATTTCACATGTAGTTTAACCAGTTAAATAAGCTTTCCCAATATGCTGCATCATTTTTTGGCTCAGTCATCCTTTCCCTTTCGATGGTAAATCTTTCCAGATTCCTTTCCCGTTATACTTCCCATACTATCTTACATTATGTCTTCCTTATTTAGTATTTAAATTGCATTTTCAAACATTCAGTATTCCTTCTTCTGTATCCACCTTAGATTTTTTTGTATAATTAGTTGAGTTACTTTGGAAGCCATTTTCTGTGAGATATGTAATATGGACATTTCTGAGTGTGGTTTACTCAGACAGGTCTATTCTGTTTTAATAAGAAACACTCCTGCCTACCTTTGATTCACTATTTGCCTCTGGCTATACAACATACAGACTTCACATTCCTTTTGTCATTCTAGGAAGACACAGACAGCTGAGCACTGGGGATTGCTTTTGAGTAACTTAACATTCTTGTCCTATTAGTATGCCACAAGAAGGGCTCGGTAGAGTGTCCTGTGATGAGAGGTAATCACATGGTCCAATCAGCTTTTGCTTATAGGCCAGGCCAGAATCCTCTCTCTCAAGTCACACAAAATGTGCTTTAAATATAAATTAATGTTTATTTTAAAAAAATCATATGAACCTCTCTTAGAGAGATTATGGTGGTGTAATAGTGAGCTGCAAATGTTCCTTAACCCCCAAATCTTTCCTTCTTTATTCTGTAAGTCAGCCTTATCAATTTGTTGCTCATGGACAAATTGATAAGGCTGATTTACAGGATAGAGAAGGACAATTTTAACTTAATTCAGTAATTACAATTTCAACTACTGTTATTTATACCCCTCCATCAGATTTGCTTTTGAAACTTATTTTTCCAAGATCCACTCAACGTCATGCCCTCTACATCCAATTCTTACCTTTACAGGATTCTACTGTACCTATTACCAGAAACAAAAAAGTTTTATCTGCTTATGTTATGGTTGAAGGCATGTTGGAGGAAATGGGATGTTTTATGTCTGCTTCCTTTCTATCTTTCTGTCAGTGAAAATTTTGCGAGCTCCCACCTAATCCATTTCCATGTATTACTGGAAACCAGTCACCTATGATTTGGCCAGTAGCTAATTTCCTCAGCCTGCTCAGTAATGAGGGCAGTTTGGGTTTATATAGTGCATATGGTGATGCACTATATAAAGGTGATATGCACTATATAAAGGTGAGGTCTTTGCACCTCACCTGGACATGTACTCTGCAGTTTCTGAAGTAAGAAATTCTATAGGAACATAGTAATGACCATCTCCTGTTCTACTGAGTTGTTCACTTCAGAGGTTCTCAATTGGATTCCTCCACCTGTTAAGTAGTCCTTTCCTGGGAGGGGTGATGGCTGTCATGACATTTCCCTCAGCTCCTATTTTCTGCAGATTTCTATAGACCCACAAAGAATAAGATATTCTATCTCAGAAACTTTTGCTCCTTGGAAACAAGTTTATGTTTTTTTTTTTTTCCATTTTAATATGTACTGCCTTTATCCCGTGGTCCTTTACTTAATAAGTAGGGGTACCAAGGTCTGTCTGCATGTTCTCTAACGCTCAGTTAACTCTAGCTAGGGGCAAGCTGCTAATTTCTCCCAGTTCTAGCATGACCAATGGACCAGTGCTACCTGGACTTAGGAGATTTCCAGGATGTGGGACTTTCAGTGCTAAAATTCGGACCATCCCAGACAACGAAGACCACATTGGGCATCCTACATAGCTTCATTCATCCTAAAACTTCCTGGAAAGATACAAGCCACTGGACAAGGTAATTAAAACTGTATAGAAGCTCTCTCAAATACTTTTGAACAAAAGCACATTTTTTTTTTTCAATTTACTCTTTTCTTCTCTCATGGCAAAGTCTACAAAATCACTATAGGGATCTTGAGACAGGGTGGGGATGCAAGAGCTAGAGGGGTGGGGTGAGGTGGAATATGCACCAAGAATAATTTAAAAGCTAAAGAAGTGCCTCTCTTCCAGGTGTGAGCTGTCTGTTGCAATACAACACTTTAACTTTTGGGAGAGTCTAAAGGTAACAAAGAAAATCCTAGCCTTATTTTACTTAATCAACTTTACTTTTAGTTTTCCGGTCTCCCAAGTAGAATAATATTAAGGGTAGAGTCAACTCTTTATTCTTTATTGTTGCAGTTAAATTTTGCTTTGTTTTGATATATTTGTCAAATCCAACTTATGAACATATTTTTTCAACCGTAAGTATCCACCCAGAACACATTTTCTCCGGAGCCTCATCTCTGAATGCAAAGTATGAGGACATTATGGAAAGAGTCCCTTCCCATGCAAACAACAATTTATTCTCTCTCATTTTTTCTTCCCACATTGTGCCTCTTTTTCCCTTTGCCATAAACAAATTTTGCTGCTTCCATTCATCCATCACAAATCTTTTTATATGTTTCTCCCCACTGTGGCCTTGCTTATCAGGCTCTTAGGACACTTTCTGATATGTGGTCTGTTTATAACTGAAATGTACTTATTTTGGTGCCTGCAATTGCCAGTACATGTCCACAAATTGTAATTTGAAGCATATTTCACAGGGGCAATTGATGTTTTATTTAACCTGGACAAGACAGATACCTGCTTTGTTATTGGACAGCGCTAGGCTGCAGACAAATGTCTTTTGATGATGTTATCTCTTCTTTTGCATTCTTTTATAACTACCTCATTCCTGCAGGTGCAATACCATATAGGTTTTTTTGCAAGAAAGCACAGATTTTTCAAGCAACAGGAGTAGGGGAAAATATTGGATCTCTCAAGATCTTTCATTCTATCTCTCAGAAGACCGCAAACAGCACCTCTCTTCTTTCACTGTATATGAGGAAAGTAATATGTTGACAGCATATTGAGAATCCAAGAATTCAAGAAAGGAAAAAGGAATGGAGTAGGGAGTTAAGATTTAAGGGACACTGACAGAGTCAGTCCCTGGATGGTTAATCTGAACTATCCTCTTCCTCCAAAACCACTTTGCATGATTTAAGATGCCTTTTAAAATTCTATTTTCTTTCTTGCTTCAAGCCAGAGGGGTTCAGTCTATTTTCTTTTGCATTATAACTTATCAGTCCTGGGTACAGAGAAAAATAATTTGCTCAGTTTTCCCCTTCTTTGCTTACTAAGCATAAGAATGCAACTGTTTTTGTTTGTTGTTCTTAAGTCTTTATGCTACTTATTATGTGAATACAAGGGTAAAAAGGTAAACTTTGGGAAATTATAAAGGTCTAGGAATGTCCACAACTTCTCTCAGACATGACTGTGGGTAAAATCAGTGTCTGCCCCGTTCGTCTCATCTCAAATTTTTTTTTGTGGAGGAAAGGGAATGCATTATCTGTTAATCATTTAATTATTCAACAATGCTGATTTACTTTTATTTTCAATCATATATTATGATGTTTCACGGGGCAATATTATACCAATGTTATCTCCTTTAACTTTAATAACGTTTTCTAGTCCCCTGGGACAGAAAAACTATTTTATTCTTCAGTAATCACCTTAGTTTCCAACTCTTCACACCCAAAGTCAGCGAAAGTGTTTCCTTTGTGTACCCTGTAGCACCTCATGCTTATCACTATTCTGACTTTATTCTGTATTATATCTCCACTAAACTGGGTTCTCTTTGATGGCAGTATCATTAGGGTTGTTATTCTGGTATCTCAAGGCCTTTGGTCACTTGAGGGTCTATCACAATATTTTAGAATTTTTAGTCGCTGAAAATGATGTTTAGGTGAACTCACCAAGAATCACATCTTTTGTTCTAGCTACTATAGGAGATCTCTGAAATATTATAGAATAAAACTGTGCCCTGTTTCTTATGAGCAAATCTTAGATTTGATTAGTTGGAAAAAAAGGACTCAAGAATGATTATAAATCAGAGACAAGTATTATTTAAAGGAAATGGGTAACCTGTCTGTGGAAAGCCAGAGAGCAAAAGCCTCACTTAGCTAAAGAATTGGCAATTATGTAAAATATAGTTGGTAAGCATATGGTAGCATTTCTAAAGGAATTGAAGTGTGATATAGAAGGCGTTAACCAAAGCCTGTTTACAGAAAGTTGTATGACATTTTCAAGACCTCTATGCAATTAGACATTTCTACAATTAGAGGATATGAGAAGAAACTTGAAAGGGGCAGTGGATGAACCTTCCAGGAATACTGGGGTCAATATTTTCTTTCCCTGGAAAATGAGAAAATAGGCACAGGAGAGTTATTAAGATAAAATATTGTTTAATAATTTTAAATGAGGGCAAGGATCAAGGAGATTTCCACTTTAAAAAGATGTTAGTTGGTGGTGTTCTAAAAGATGGCCTAGAATTGAGATTTCTTTAATGAAAATCATGTGTGAAATCACTGGGACAAGCTATGCCCTGGCATCTAAAGTGAAAAGGCACATGGGGCATAGAAACCAGCAGATCCCAAAGACTGGCTTATAAAGAAGTCAGGAGTTCTTTTTGACTGATGAGTTAAAGAAAGAGCAAATCATTCGTGATAACACTGAGATCGCTCTCTATGTTAGCTGGAAGGAAAATGCATTTGTTTGCTAGGGCTTGCATAACAGCATACCGCACAGATTGGGTGGCTTAAGCAATAGGAATTTATTTTTTCACTGTTCTGGAGGCTAGAAGTCCAAGATCAAGATGGTGACAGTTCAGGAAAAAAAAAAAAAGAGAACAAACAAAGAAAACATTGGACAAAGTGATTTGCTAAGATCACAAATACATGTGATTTGCTAGGATCACACACACTGGTGGGGAAATACACATTTTAACTTCCAACTCCTTATTCCTGATATCATGCTGGATTCAATTACTGTATGAAACACCATTAAAGAGGTGTACCAAGGATTAGTAATACATATGTCCAGTTGTATTTATAATCATGTATTTCTGAGGTAGAGAACTTTTCCAGTATGCTGTGATTGAAAGTTCTGTTTATTGTACAAATTGGGTAAAGCCAACTGTGTCATGGGAATAAGGGCTCCTCACAGGAGAGAGCTGTATTAGTCAGCTTTTATGGCAATAATGTTTTAGGAAAATGCAACTCCCAAAGTTGCAAAAAATCATGTAAGGGTCTGCAAATCTGACTACATGGTTCTGTAGTTTATATATCGAAGTTCAATCTAATCACTATGCCTCTCCTTAGGGGACTAAGCTAAAGCAACTGTTATCCCCTCAAATGCCAGTGGTCAAAACTAGTCACCTGGTCAAACCAGAATCAGTATAACCTAACACAATGGCTCTGACATTCACAGGACATTGAAAAGAGCAATAGTGTCTTTTCTACACTCTGAGTTTTGCTGTAGTTGGCCTTAAAGGCTTCCTATTACAGCCCTGTTCTGTAAATATGACAAGGATATTATTAAGTTGTTTAAATTTTTAAAATAAAATAGAATAAATACTTTTTTCTGGTTGAATTCTCTGACTTAAAAACTATGAGGAGAAAATCTAATAAAACTTGAGGGCAATAAGTTGAGTATAACTGTATACGTCCTACTAAGGTTTGGTGAGTCATAAGAATATAGCAGATTCCATTGATGCACATCTTGCAAAATTTGTCTTTATATTTAGTCATTGACCAGGAGTAGCATGAAGCCGCAGCCATGTCTATAACATAATGAATTAATCATTGCAGTAGTATTTTTGTGTGCCTGCAAGAAATAAAGTTAAAAATAGAAGTGTGTAAACTTTTATTAAATAAGAAAACTATCTCATACCCCCTAAACCAAACCAAAAATTACTCAAAATCTTTGCCCAGATACTACCTGAGCTAAGAAATAGAGGGGTTGGCCTGGGCCACTGTGAAGATGAAATTACGTGTCTGCTCTAAGCTCATAACTTGCATTTTGGCATGTTAGAAAATAAATTTTAGTCATTAGAAAAATCTCACGAGTTTTTTTTTTCAATTATATCAAATATCATACGTCTTATCCAGATATAAATTGATCACTTTAGTTCTGAATATGAGCCCTAAAATCATTTATAACAACCAATTTTATTTATACAATGTTTGATATTTCTTAAAATTAACAGCACCTAAAATACTGGAAAACTACCCAAATTTTAGAAATATGGCTCATTTCAGTAAGTCAAATTGAGGAGTGGAAGAAACAAAATGATTCTTTTAAATTACCTTAAAATATATTAGTAAGTTTGTTATGAATATTGCATTCATTCTGATCTCATTTGAGGTAATCTCCAAAGATCTAAAACAGAGTAATATAATCTAAGAAGTGTTTTGTAAGAAAATAGGTCAGTTATACAGAAAGAACAATATCAGAAACTATATGGTACATTTCCTCCCATATTTACAAATGAAAACAATGGAATTTTAAATAAGAGAAACAAAGTTGACTGACTGAGACATGCACTTTTAAAAATGGGAATTTGTTTAAATAAAACCCTAAAATATCAATCAAATAATTCCATTATTTGAGTGGTTTCTTAAAATTGCTATTTCTTAGAGATTACCTCTGAGCTAATTAATCTGGTGGCTCAATTCACCAAATATCTTCATTCAGGTTAGGTTTATAGAAGGAAAGTGAAGTGAAAACCAAACTGAAAGTATTTTTAAAAATTGGGTTGATTCAACAACGAGTTACCCATGGGCAGGGATGAGTCATGGTGTTTAAAATCGAGAATTTCAAAATAAAAGTTAAATAGAATCAAATGCTTATAATTAAAAATTAAGAAGGTAGAATTATGGGATAAACAGAAAGGAGGGAGAGATAAATTTTAGTTTTAAACTAGGGCCATTTTAAGGAGAAAGATGAAGTGTGGAAGGGGTCTAGTTGCGATAGCAATAAAAAAGAAAGCAAAAAGAGAAAAGATATAAAGTTATAGAGAGTTGGGGACTTGATGAAAGAGAACACAAAATCAGCAAGAATAAAAAAGATAAAGTGAAATAAAGGTAGCAAATAGGGAAGACAAACCAGTCCTAGGGTTTTGGGTGAAGCAGAGAGGCCTTATGATTTTCTGAAGCAACTACATGGGAAATGTGGTTTTTGTCCATTCCACCTCTTCACCTGGGCTACTATTCTATTATAGTAGGAAAGCTTTGCATATTATTTTTGAGCTTTGAAATGAGGAGTAATAATTTTTGTGTAACTCGAAACAATTTTCTTATATCAATAACTTCACGGAAACTGGTTGAAATGTATTTTAATGCAATTCTGAGTGGTGTATATATACATATATACACACACATATATATATATGTATATATAAATTATTTCTTATACATTAGAACTTTAAAATTCTACCAATTGGTAAAATTAGAAGAATAACAGTTTTCTTTACATGCAAATCCTTCCTTGGAACCTTATAATTTTGCTTGAAGGTCAATATCGCTTTACTTATTTGCCCTCAAATTTGAATAAATTTTCCTCATAGAGCATATAAAATAAGAGGTTCTGTACTCTAGTCTGAATAATTTCCAACCTCACTGAAAGATTCATGTGAATAAATTGTTTAGGTGGCAATACACAATGGGTCAGACTTGTTTATGTTGATGATCTGCATAAATAAATTGACTGGATAACATGTAGACTCTATTTCCTATCAACCTGCCTGTGCTTCCTGAGATCTTCATAGCAGAAGCCACTGAGCTGAGATCATAGTAGTTCTTAAAATGTTTGATCATGTACCTGCTGGGTGAGGTGGCTCATGCCTGTAATCCCAGCATTTTGGGAGGCCCAGGTGGGCAGATCACCTGAGGTCAGCAGTTTGAGAGCAGCCTGGCCAACATGGTGAAACGCTGTCTCTATTAAAAAGACTAAAAATTATAAAAAAAAATATCAAAAATTAGCCAGGCATGGTGGAAGGCACCTGTAACCCCAGCTATTTGGGAGGCTGAGGCAGGAGAATCGCTTGAACCTGGGAGGCAGAGGTTGCAGTGAGTCGAGATCTCATCATTGCACTCCAGCCTGGGTGACAGAGTGAGACTGCGTCAAAAAAAAAAAAAAAAGTTTCATCGTGTACCTTTGGGATCTGCAGAAGCTTTGGAAATTCTCTCCATAGAAATTTTGAAAGTCACCAGAGAAGAATACCCAACCTACAGACTGAGATACACTCCACACTTTAATTCAATCCTAATACCTCTAATCCTTATTGGTTAGAGTCAGGAGGCCTTTGGTGCCTTCTCAGAAACTCAGCTTTCTGAGTCTGCTTGCTGAAAATCTTTCCTGGAGCTGGATTCTTACCTCCAGTTTTAGTCCACTGGCTTACAGTAACAAACCACCAATAAATAGGGCTACTTCTGACTTGTAAAAGCTGACATTAGCTTAATGGTTGCCTCTGAGGAACCAACCCAACCTATGGCAGATATGTATCGATTCCTTGTTGAACCTTCCTACACTTATCTCATCACCATCTCATGCCTTACACACCAGGATTTCTAAAGCTATTGATGATAAAAGACCTGTCCCCTCAAATTTCAAATGGGGCTATTCCATGAGGCTATTAAGATATCAGAGGAGGAATGAGTTTCTGAATATTTTTATAGTAAACTGAAGGTAACATTAAACTCTAAATTGTTTATCTATGACCTGTGTATATCTTTTTGGTATATGTAAAGTTAGATAATTTTTATAGTGTAATTATGGTATGAGTTGCTTGTTTAAATATAGATTAGTTAACAACTAATAAACATTTATAGACAGAAAATTCCATTTCCAAAATTAAAGTCAATACTATAAAATTAGTGTCACTTTTTAATAGCTAGTATTGTATGTGTAATGATGTCCACAAGATACACTGACGTCCTAACCATGGTGCATATGAAAACAGTGTCTCTGCTGATCTAATATATTAGTAGTTAAGATGAGGTCTTACTGGAATAGGGGTAGGCCCTTCATCAAATATGAATGGTGTTCTTATAAGAAGAGAAGAGCCACAGAGACTATATTTTTACAGGAAAAAAAAATAGCAGTGATTAAAATGCAGCACAGACAAGACTTGCTCTTATACAAAGGAGAATATACAAAGGAGAATACCATGTGAAGACACAGACACATAGAGTGAAGAGAGCACTTGATGATGGAGGCAGAGAGACAAGTTATACAGCACCAGCCAAGCAATACAAAGGATTGTTCACACCACCAGAGGCTAAGAAAGAGCATAGAGCATGGTCCTGCTGATAACTGGATTTCAGACTTCCAGTCTCTAGACCTATGGAAGGATACATTTCAAATGGTGATGTGGCATTGATTTTGTGGTCGTTTTTTTAACAGCTGCCATAGGAAACACATATAAATAGCTCTGTTGGTTTAGTGCTCAGAGCAGGTCTTGTCTACCGTAGCCTTTTAATCATTGCTATTTTTTTTTCCTGTAAAAATACAGAAAATTCTACTCACAAATGTAATTTTCATTAGACAAAAATATTTCTCAAGAATGTGTTTATATTGGCTAAACTTTACTAATTTATTTGCTTATTTTATTACCCCATCCTGGAATTAACTCTATTCATAAAGCTTTCAACTTTTCTACAAAATGTGTCTGTGGCATTATCAGGTTTATTCTTCTTTTCATTTTGCTTAGAGACAACCATCACTCAAAGGTAGTAGTTTTGTTGTTGATGGTTTCAATTAGTCAGCTCCTGAGGCTCTAATTCGCGAACTTAAAAGATTTAGAAAATGAAATAGTACAAGCTGAAAATTCACAAATTAATAAATTATCACTTGGTGCTCTTAAAGGAAAAATTCTTAATGAATATATCAGAGAATAAAATCTAGAATCGCATTGTCTATTACTAATGGTAGTGATTTTTTTTTTAATTTTAAAAATAACAATAATCCAGGAAAGTACATTTAACTTACGCATTTTAAGAAGGGTTACCCACACCCTTGCAAGCCACGGATATTTTTACTTTCTCCACACTTTTACCTTTTCCAGAATGTCATATAGTTAGAATCATACAGTGTGTAGCCTTTGCAGATTGGTTTCTTCTTCTTAGCAATATTCGTTTAAGGTTTTGTTAAGTTGTATGATTCTTTACATATTCTGGAATAGACTTTCCTCAGGCATCTGATTTCCAAATAATTTCTCCCATTCTATGTGTTTCACTTCTCTTTTTAAAAATTTTAAAATATTTACTTAGCAAATAAGGATTGAATATATTCAAGGTGTACAGCATGATGATTTGATATATACATGCATTGTGTAATTATTACTACAATCAAATTAATTAACACAGGCACTAATATCCATGATGTACATTAGATTCCCATTGCTAATTCATTTTATAACTGAAAGTTTGTGCCCTTTGACAAACATATTCCCATTTCTCTGAGATTTTGGCAACCACCATTCTGCTCTCTGCTTCTATGAGTGTGACATTTTTAGAATCTATAAATAAGTGGATTATAAGTGAGGTTATACAGTGTCTTTCTGTGTTGGGCTTATTTCACTTAGCATAATGTCTTCCAAGTTCATCCACATTCTTTCAAATGATAGGATTTCCTTCTTTTTATGGCTCAATAATATTCCATTGTATATATGTACCATAATTACTTTATCCATTTACTTTATCCATTCATCTGTTGATAGACTATTAGGTTGTTTCATATCTTGGCTATTATGAATAATGTAATAATAAACATAGGAGTGTATATAGCTCTTTGAGACACTGATTTTATTTTTTCAATATGTACTCAGAAGTGTGACAGCTAAATTGTATGGTAGCACTATCTCTAATTTTTTTAGCAACCTACAGAATCACCATACTATTTTCCATAATGATGCTACCAATGTACATTACCGCCAATATTGAACAAGATTGCTTTTTCTCCACATCCTCACCAATACTTGTTATTGTTTTTTTTTTAAATAGCCATCCTAACAGGTAAAAGGTGATATAGTGTTGTGGCTTTGATATGTATTCCTCTGGTAATTAACTATTTTGAGCACTGTTTCTTATACCTATTTGCCATTGCATGTGTTCTTCAGGAAATAAAATTCTATTCATGTCTTTTGTCCATCTTTTTTTTTTTTGCTATTGAGTTGTGTGAGTTCTTTATGTTTTTGGATATGAAATCTGTATGAAATATTTGCCTTACAAATATCTTCTCCCATTCTATATGTTACCTTTGAATTTTGTTGATTATTCTTTTGGCTCTGTAGAAGAATTTTAGTTTAATGTATATGATGTTAATACTGAGTGTTGGCTCTGTAGAATAATTTTAGTTTAATGTACATGATGTTAATACTGAGCGTCAATTGACTGAATTGAAAGTTGCAAAGTATTGATCCGGGTATGTCTGTGAGGGTGTTATACCAAAAAAGATGAACACTTGAGTCAGTGGGCTGGGAAAGGTAGACCCACACCTAATCTAGGTAAGCACCATCTAATCAGCTGCCAATGTGACCAGAATATAAATCTGGCGGAAAAATAATGTGAAAAGGCTAGATGAGCTTAGCCTCCCAGCTTACACAGAGCTTATATAGAGTAGCTAGTTTAATGTTTGCACCAAGATTAAAACCACAAAATAATTCTTCATTGAGGAGAAATTTTCATGTTGGACATTTGGCTCTGATAGTCTTTCTCAGATATACACTACAAAAAGACGGATGCCCTTTCCAGGCACTGGAGGCATTTTTAAATTTTATTTTTATTTATTTAGTTTACCGTGAAAACTAAATAAATAAAATTAAAATTTAAAAATTGTAAAGCCAAATAGACAAAGATTAAATTAAAAAGTGCAAAGCTCTTTCTAGGAATGGCTACATTGACATGAACTTCCCAGTCTACCTACCTACTCAGTACCTTATACTATATAAAGAAATGCCTTATTGGTGAGATTACATCTTAATATAGTCATTTCTTCCCATTTAAGTGATAGACTTGTAGAGAAAAGTGACTTACATAATTCACCTAACTATACTAATAAACACATAAAAAACATAGTTCTTCATTTTGAAATATTAACACAAGCAAGCATCGTGACTATTTTAGATAACAGCATGAAAAATGAAAAAGATCTGAATCAGAAAGAAAAAAGCAAAATGTAGGGTATATATAAGAACCTAAGAATATAAATTAGAATTCTGAAAGCTATATGTTAATATAACTATATGTGGCTTCTATACATCAAAGGAAATATGTAGAACTCATCCACCCCTTCCACCATGTGAGCTTACAATGAGAAGATGGACATCTAGGAGGAAGCTAGCTCCCACTGGACTCAAAATCTGCTGGTGCCTTGATCTTGAACTGCTTTGCTTCCAAACAGTGAGAAATAAATGTCTATTGTTTATAAGCCAGCCAGTTTATGGTATTTTTTCGTATGAGTTTAAATGGACTAAGGTGGCCATTACACTGTGCAAATTAATAAACATAAGAGTACATTCTGTATGAATCCATTTATTTGAAATTCAAAAACTTTTTTATAAGGCTAATTGAGTCTTATAAAAATGCTGATAGAGCCAAAACAGGTGTGCTTTAGGGGTGAGAGAAAGTGCAGAGTGCTGACTATGAAGAAGCATGAGGGAAATTTTAGGAGTGTTAGAAATGTTTATATCTTGATCAAGGTATGATCTTAATAAAAGAACCTTATAGATGCATCTTGCGTCCATAGATAAAGAATATATCAAGTGAAATAGCTAAGACTAACATGCTTAATATACTTCATTGTATGTATGTTATGCTACAACAAATAAAATTTAAAATCTACATCTTTTTAAGAGTGTGATAACTTGAGTTCCACAGAAGCAGATAGTGAAATAAGAATCAAAATGAAAGTAGTTAATTTAAGATGCTTTCAGAAGAAACTAAAAAATAAATGAGAAAATTTGACAAAAAGGAAGTAAACAGGCCAAGCAAAAAATAAAGTACCAAGCAAATCACACATGCATTAGCTCTGACTCTCCTGCAGAGAAGCTCTGGATATAGAGTAGATAATCTCTCAGAGTTGTTCAAATAGGGATCAAGGAAGCAGAAAAATTTGAACTCTTGTGCCTGTCAGTTATTGAATAGGAAATTTAAATTCTCATACACTTCGGCTTTCCATTTCTGTTATTAAAAAAAAAATTTTCTTCAGCCCAACAGAAGAAAAAGCAGAGGCTTGTTCTTGAGAGGGAAAAAAATGAAATGATGTGAAAGAAAAAGGTGAAAGAAAGGAACAAAGAAGGGAAGATCAGAACCCTAATAGCATTGTCAGCTATAAATAGGTGGATGTAGACATTGATAGACACTTATATGGATAAATATATTTAAAATGCTTAAAATAAAAATGTAATTACTTGTAAATAAATAAATATTCTCCAAAAGAAAAAGAAAAATAGTCAGGAGTGGTGGCTCACACCTGTAATTCCAGAACTTTGAGAGACTGAGGCAGGTGATTCATGAGATCAGAAGTTCAAGACCAGGCTGACCAGCATGGTGAAACCCCATCTCTATTAAAAATACAAAAATTAGATGGGCGCAGTGGTGGGTACCTGTGATCCCAGCTACTAAGGAAGCTGAGGCAGAAGAATTGCTTGAACCTGAGAGATGGAGGTTGCAGTGAGCCAAGATCACACCACCGCACTCCAGCCTGGGCAACAGAGCAAGACTCTGTCACAAAAAAAAAAAAAAAAGAGAGAGAGAGAAAACTAGACAATAATTGTTAATAAGAAATTTATAACAATCACAAAATTTGAAGTATTAAAAACCTAATATGTAGTAGGTTGGGGATAACGCAGATACTGCTGCAGGAGACAATTGATGAAAGCATTCTGAACAATAATTTTCTAGAATATATCAAAAGCCTAATATTTCAGAAGCCTAAATAATGTTTATAATAAGCGAATTGACTTCAGCAATACAAAGGTGTGAATTAAGAAACAGTAGAAGATCCAGGTACTTTCACAATAGTGAACAAAATGGACAATGTATTAAAATACTAAACATTATGGCCATGACCGTTCTCCAATCTTGTTTCTTTTCTTTTTTTTTTTTCAAGATTGTTTTGGATCCTTTGGGAACCTCACAATTCCATTTGAATTTCAGAATTGACTTTTCCATTTCTGCAAAGAAGGCCACTGGGATGTTGGTAAGGATTTCCCTGAATTTGTATATAAATTTGAGGAATACCACCATTTTAATAATACCAAATTTTTCAAATCATGACTGTAGATGTTTTTCATTTATTTAGATCTTATTGGACAGGAATGTTTTATAGTTTTCACTGGTTACTTTACTTTTACTGTATGCATTTTATTCTTTTCAATGCTATTGTACATTGAATTATTTTTATTTTCTGATTTTTCATTGCTAGTGTATGGAAATGAAACTTAGTTTTGAATGTTGACCTTGCATTTTGAAATTTTGCTTAATTCATTTGTTAGCATTATGATTTTTCTGGGAATTATTTAGTATTTCCATATATATGTAATTATGTCATCTGTGAACATAAGTAATTTAATGTCTCCCTTTCCAATTTGGAAGATTTTTATTTCTTTTTCCTTGACTAGTTGCTGTAGCTACTAGTATCCAGTACAATGTTCCGTGGAAATGGTGATACCTTCATCCTTCTCAAGGACTTGAACTTAAGGTAAAACTTTTATTTTCATTTATAGTAAGGATGTTCTCTATGAGTTTTTCATAAATGTCATGTATCCTATTAAAAATTATTCTATTCTGTTTATTGAGTGTTTTTATTCTAAAAATGTGCTGAATTATGTCAATTTTTCCTGCATGAGATGATTATGTGAGTTTTACTCCCTTTCATTCATTTTAGTGTGGTATATTACATTGATTTAATTTTGTATGTGGGACCATTCTTGCATTCTTAGGATAAATCTCATTTGGTCATAATGTTTAATTATGTTAACATGCTGCTCTATTCTGATTGCTGCTTTTTAAAAATAATTTTTGAAATAATATTTATGGGAACTGTTATTATATAGTTTTATTTTTTCATGATGTCCTTGTATGGATTTGTTATTACGGAAATGCTGGACTTATAGAATGAGTTCGAACTGTTCCTTTCTCCACATTTTTGAGATTTTGGGAAGGGTTAATGTTCCTTCTTTAAATATTTGATATAATTCATTAATGAAGTCATCAGGTCTTTGGATTGTCTTGGAAAGTTTATGATTATGAAATCAATGTTTTAGAGACCTTGTAATAGGCCTATTCAATTTTTTAAATTTCTTCTTGATTTAATTTCATTAGAGGTGTCTTTATAGGAATTTAACCATTTCATTTATCTAATTTATTGACATAAATTTATTTATACTATTATTTTATAACATTTTATTTCTGGAATATCAGTGGTAATGTTCCCACTTTCCATTTCTCATATTACTAGTCTTTTGTCTTTTATAGTGGTCAATTGATCTAAAAGTTTATCATTTTTTGTTTTTTGTTGGTTCTATTGTTCTCTGTTATCTATTTTGTTGATATTCCTTTTAATCTTTGTTCTCCATGTTCTGCTAGCTTTGGGCTCAGTTTGCTCTTTTTTTTCTAATTACTTGAGATATAAAGTTAGGGTATTGATTTTATATATTTCTAACTTTTTAATGTAAGTGTTTACTGCTATATATTGCCCTCTAAGTACTGTCTTTAGTACATTTCAATTACTTTTGGTATTTTTTTCCACTTTCTTTAATCTCAAAGTATTTTATCATTTTCTTATAATTTTCCTTTGATTCATTGGTCAAGAATGTTTTAATTTCTACATATTTGTGAATTATCTAGATTTCTTTCTATTACTGATTTTTATTTAACTCCATTGTCATCAGAGAAGTTCGGGTGTATACTTTAAGTCTTTTAAACTATTATGACTTGTTTTGTGATCTAAAATATACTCTATTCTGGAGAGCGTTCATGGAGATCAGGTGTATTCCTCTATAGTTAGGTGGAGTGCCGTACACATGGCTGATAGTCTAATTGGTTCATGGTGGTGTTCAAGTCCTCTATTTCCTTGTTGATATTCTGCCTACTTGTTTAAAGTAGGGTACTATGGAGGATAAGGTGGAGGAAGATTAGAACTTTCCAGAGATTGTTCCCCAGCAGGAACACCAAACTGAACAAGTATCCATGCAAGAAAACCTTCATAAGAACCAAAAAAATAAGGTGAGAAATCACAGTACCTCATTTTAACATAATAACAGGGAAAGAGGCATTGAAGGGAGGAAGAAGGACAGTCTTCCACTGCCTACGCCATTCTTGCCCTACCTGCAGGCTGCTCATGGAGAGGGAATCTCTGTGCTTGGAGGAGGAAGAGCAAAAAAAATATGTGGGACTTTGTACTGGAACTCAGTGCTTCCTTGTCACAGTGAAATACAACACTTGGCAGAATTTTTTTGGCACCCAGGAAGGGAACATTTAGATCAGTCCTGGGCCAGAGGGATATCCTCCATCTCCGTGGGAAAAACTAAATCCTGGCTGTCTTCATCACCAGTGGACTAAAGTGGCCTGGGATCCCAAATAAATGTGAATGGCAGACAGGGCACAGAGACTGCCGTTCTTGAGCGGACCGTTGGTGCTACACTGGTCTCAGAGGCAGTGGGCTTGATGTGCAACCCAGTGCAAAACCAGCTGCTATGGCCACAGGAGTGCCTGCATCACACCTCCCTCAACTACAGGCAGTGCAGGATAGAGAGACTCTCTGTATTTGGGGAAAAAAGAGATGAATATTCACCACCTGCTGATTAAAGCAGCCTTGGGCCTTGAATTAACAGCAGCAGAAGCAAGGCAGTAGCAGACCTGGGCCTTGAGCAAGCCCTGATACTATACTGCTCTGGGAAGTCAAGTCTCCCAGGACGCTGGTCTCGGCCCCAGTTCTGTGTTGCTCCAGGCCTCACGTGTAACTCAGTTCACTGCTAGATGTAATGGCAAAGTAAATACCCGTGTCATCTTTCCCCCAGGTCCCGGCAGCCCAGCATGGAGAGAGATTTCTACTGCTTAAAAGAAAATGAGGGAAGGGAGCAAGAAAGTTTTTCTGGGAACCTGGGGAATTCTTCCTTAACTTCCCCAAGTCCATCAACACAGTATATCTAGGAATCTGCAAGTCTCTGGGGCTTATGACACTCCTATTTGGCTGCAGTGATGACAGACTTAGGTAACAGCACTCAATTCCCTTTGAATGCTTGGAGAGCACTCCCAAGAAAAATGGATACAAACAAACTCAGTCTTTGAAGACTGGAATAAATACCTAAGTCTTCAAAGCCCAGACATGGGCAAATGTCCACAAGCATTAAGAGCATCCGGGAAAACAAGATGTCATAAAACAGACAAAATAAGTCAACAGTGACAAATCCTGGATTGATGGAAATATGTCACTTCTCAGAAAGGGAATGCACAATAGCTGTCTTGAGAAAGTTCAATTAATTTCAAGATAACACAGAGAAGGAATTTAGGATTCTATCAAAGAAATTTAACAAATATGTTGAAATAATTTTGAAAAACCAAGCAGAAATTCTGGAGTTGATAAATTAATGGAAAAACTGAAAAATATTTCAAAGACTCTCAACAGCAGAATTGATGAAGCAGAAGAAGTAATTAGGGAGCTCAAATACAGGCTATATAAAAAGGGAGTCAGTGAAAAAAAATGAAAAGAATTAAACACACCTATGAGATCTAGACAATAGACTAAAAATGGAAAATCTAAGAGTTATTGAACTTAAAGAAGATGTAGAGAAACAGATTGGGGCGGAACTAGGATATTGAAGTCTGCAACTATTATTGTGAAACTCTATTTCTCCTAGTTTCTAACTTTTCGCTTTACACATTTTTGGGGCTTATTATTAGGTATGTATATTTTTATAATGGTTATATGTTTGTTGTGTATTGACTCTTTTATCATTATATAATGAAATTTCTTTTCTCTTGTCACAATTTTTTACTTAAATTTTATTTAGTCTATTAGCATAAATATTCCACCTACTTTTTATTAATATTTGCATAAAATATATTTTTTCATTCTGTTACTTTCAAGTCATTTGTGTCTTTAGATTTAAAGTGAGTGTCTTGTAGACAGCATGTATTGGATCATTTTTCAAGTCTATTCTGCCACTTTCTGCCTTCCAGTTTAAGAGTTTAGTTAGTGTGTAATATGATTGCTGATAAAGAAGAAATTGCTTCTGTCATTTTGCTACGTGTTTTTGATGTCTTGCAACTATATTATATTTGACATTTTCCTTTATTTGCTTTTCTAGTATTTTTTTTTCTAGTACATCATTTGACCTCCCTTCTCATACCTTATATTGTGTATATTTTTAGTTGTTTTCTTAGTGGTTATCCTGGAAATTATAATTAATATCTTACTTTATACTAATGAAGTTTGAATTAATATCATTTTAGTTTCAATATGCACAAATTATTTTATATAGTTCTATCAATGTTATTATTTTTGTCATGTTACACATTTATCACATTTTTATATGTGTGCCTATTAATACAGATTAATTATAATCATGATATGAATTTGTCCTTTGAATAATACATAAGAGTAAAAAGTAAAAACACAATAATACTGGATTTGTATTTCCCTATATAGTTAACTTTACCTGTGTTATTTATTTTTATGGCTTTGAGTTGCTGTCTAGTGTTCTTTATTCAGTCAAAGAAATCTCCTTTATCATTTCGTATAGAGCAGGCATACTAGGAACAAAATTCCTCAGTTTTTTTAAATCTAAAATGTCTTAATTTCTCATTCATTTTAGAAGGATAGTTTTGTCAGATATGAGTTTTGGTTGACAGTTTCTTTTTCTTTTTTTTTTAGCATTTTACACATGTCATTTCACTCCCTCTGACTCAATAGTTTCTGAAGACTATTGGACTATTAATCTTGCTGAGATCCCCTTGTACTTATGTTTGTTTTTTAGTTTATCCTGATGTGCTCAAGATTCTCACTTTATCTTTGGCATTTGGACAACTTAGTCATAATATATCTAGATGCTAATCTCAATGAGTTTACCTTAATTGGATTTTTTGGTTTCTTGGGTGTACATATTTATGTGTCTTATCAAATTTGAGAAGTTTTGTCAGTATTTCTCACAGATTCTTTTTGCCCCTTTCTCTCTTCTCTCATCGGGACTTCTCATTATGCCTGCGTTAAAATGCTTGATTGTGTTCCACAGGTTTCTTCAGTTATGTTCATTTTACATTTTTCATTCTGTTATTATTCTGCCCCTCAGATTGTATAATGTTAGCTGAGTTATTTTACTTATTCTTTCTTCTACCTGCTCAAATCTGTTTCCTGCAAACAAATAAGCTCTCCCAACTCTTTCCAGATTGAACCTGTCTTAGAGAATTCAAGTGTTTATTAGCAAGACAGTTTGAAATTCTGCCTTAGTTTTCTTTTCCTTCTTGAGTGGAGCCTGCAGGGAAGCCTAAGGTAAAAACCTGGGGTCTTCCCTAATTTTTTTCTGAGCATGCATCTATCTCTGGACATTCATACCACCTGAATATTCACTGATGGATGCTTTTCTAAGACTTATTTTCATAAATATTTCCTTCCCCATCTTCTTCCTTTCAGTACTTTTATGTCTGCCTATTACTTGTTTCAGTTGCTCTCCCTTACCCCAATCTGTAAGAGCAGACATTTGCAAGTAAATTCTTTTGATGAATTTCCCTGGAAATTCACCTTAGCTGTAGAAAGTTTCAGAAAATTAGGAATCTATGGCAGTGAGCTCTTGATGCTTTTTGCTTTCATGAAATGTTGTACGATTTTTGCTAGATTCCAGAGCCCCTGAGAAGTTGCTTCTGATATATTTTTACAGTTTACTCATTACTTTTAGGAACAATGGAGTTTTGGAGTTTCCTACCCTGTCATATTTACTGACAATATTGAAAGCATTACATTTTAACAGTAGGATTTTTTTAAATTAAAAATGTAGTCTGGGCATAGTGGCTCATGTCTGTAATTTCAGCTGGGAGGTCAACGCGGGTGGATTGCTTGAATTGAGGCATTTGGGACAAGCCTGGGAAACATGGCAAAAATCTGTGTATACAAAAAATAGAAAAATTAGCCAGACATGGTGGTATGTATCTGTGGTCCCAGCTACTCAGGAGGGTGAGGTGGGAGGATTGATTGAACCCAGGAGTGGGGAGAGGTTGCAGTGAGACAAGATAGAGCCACTGCACTCTAGCCTGGGCAATAGAGTGTAATAATTATTATAATAATTATAATAATTTTGTTGACACAGAGAACTTTCCATACCTCAGTCATCAGTTATATCAGAAAAAAAGGCTGTAAATTTGCATTAAATGTTCCTTTTTTCCTTATATTCTAATTAGTTTTTTAATTTTCTCATTACTATGCTTTTTGAGGCATTGTTATATTCTTAATGATGTTTATTAATTTGGAATATTTAATTTCCAAGAGGAACAGTACAAAATTCATGTTTTATTATAAATATTTTCTTCTTTCTACATATTAAATATTATTTTATGAAGATTGGACAAGTATATATAATATGAAACAGTATATTTTTAAGTTTAATATATGTCTTCTATATTATATCTCAAATCAAAATAATATAAACTTGCAATTGAACCATAAAAATTATTGTATGTTTTCATTACAAAGCATTCCCTATCTGCATAATTCTTCTTGTTTTATTAAAAAACAAAAAGAGGGGGTTTTATCATATTAATCTTATCTTAGTACAGTCTATAAAACTGTTTAGTGCTGCTACCTTTCAACTAATAGTAGCTGCAGAAAGAATCATGCAAATAATCGTATAATCACGAAACAACTGTTCTTATTAATTTAGTTTCTGATTTGCATTTTCCTTCCAATCAGGAACTGACTGATTTGTTTATTCATAAATAATCACCTGCTCCTTCCACAAAATATTTGAAAGCTGAATGCAATAGATTTTAATTACATTATTGTAATAATGGTTTATTATAATGATTTAATATATACAGAGATCCAGAAATGGAAAGCCTAGTGGAAAACTAAAGTGTAATTTT